>JANHGB010041888.1:25972-37070 GCA_026283785.1 Coracopsis vasa
CCAGGTTGGACACAGGGGCTTGGAGCAAGCTGCTCTAGTGGAAGGTGTCCCTGCCTGTGGCAGGGGTTGGAACTGGAGGAGCTTTAAGGCCCCTTCCAACACAAACCAGATTCTATGATCACATCTCTCTTTATGCTACTGCTGAAGTTTCTTGCCATCTTCCTTATGTATCTCATTGGATATTCACCTGGATTACTGCTAGATTCTGACATTCTTCTGTTCACCCTTAGGAGATCACGTTTCAAATGGCTCCTGCTCCAGAACTTTCTTTTTCTATAATTTCTCCAGGTACTCGTTCCCAAATCATATTTTCATAGATACCTACTGCCTTTTGTGATCAGCAGTCTCTTATCTCACTTGATCAGTAGGTTTAACGTCATCCTATAGGATGCCAACTTTCAGATCTGTCACTGGTTTCAAGGTTGGATTTATGTGTTCAGAATGCTGTGGAAGGCATTTGTCATTTGAAGACCTTGATACCTTTAAAACATACCCTCTTTTAGCCTCCCAGGATTGTTCTTGGTGCTGGAGAGAATTGTTTGGAAGCTCAAGAAAATCCCTTTAGCCTTTGCTGGAGGCATCAGTGTGAAGAACAGGGAGGATTTTTTTGGACTTACTAAAATTGTTCATCCTTCTTCTGATGTTTTATTCTCAAACGATCTACTGCACCCTAAACCACCCTGTAATGCAGCAACCAAAGGAAAACGAGGAGAAAAAACTCAATGCAGGAAAAAGAAGGTATTTCAGGTCCAAGTTCTAAAGGCAGAGGTTATTTCCATACCAGTCTCAATATACCCGTAACTTCCTCACTCTAATACAAACATGCAGTTAAGAACACCTAAGTTATGCCTCTTTCTTGCCCTGTTCTTGGGGGTATCATTGCTTCACAGAGCTGGAGGATGGGAAGGCACACACAGTGTGAGTGCTGAAACAGAGTGTGCTCCAACATCACAGCGTTCCTGGTGACGGTCTTTACAGCAGCCTTGATTTGTCTGTCTCTCATCTTCATTTCCAGACTCAAATCTGTGCTCTGTTCCGCAAGCGAGAGCAGGTAATTCAGGAACAAAGAGACTGAGGATGGAGAGAGCTTTCGCCGAGGCCTTCTTCAAGCATCTGGAAGTGGAAGTTGCCTTCAGGCATTAGAATTAACACCTCTTGACTAGGCTAGAACATTCCTTCTCTCTTGGCAGGCTGCATCCTGGTTGCTGTGGGAACCAGCATTTTTAATTTCCTGACTTCTGTGTACATCCAAAATTGTAACTGTGATGTGCTCTGTCACTAAGGTAGCTCTGGGGCTTTGCAGGGAATACAGCCATCAGAAAGCATTTTACATAGCACTTCCTGCCCTCGGAATCACTTTGGTGCGTCTCAGGGGGCATCTTCGTGAGGCTTTTTGGGGACCTGCAATTCGTATCAGCTTGATGAGTAATCACAGAATAAAATAGGAACAGTGAGAGGTTGTTTAATCCTTCCCTTCTTCAGCTATCCCTGAGCTACCCCGTGTTGGAAAGTCACCACAGGCATTCTGCTTCAGTGCTCTCCAGTTTTAAAGCTTGAACTGGTGTCTGACCTCCCTCTCCTGTGGGAAGTTAAGCTGTGACTGCTTGGCCTCCCCTGTGTTGTGCAGGGGGATTTGCCATCCTGTGCTTTGCAGCATCTCTCTGCCTCTTTGCAAAATGATGCCAAATTCCCTTCAGTCTTCTCCCTTCCAGGCTGAGCAACCCCAGACCTTTCCAGCTTTAACTACAGGTCATGTTCTGTGGCCTTCTCCTCAGTGCCATTGCTCCCCAATGATGTCTCCATATGAGCCAAACGTTTCTCGGTGGAGTCTGTGCCCTGGGCAAGGCTCTGCTGGTGCAGAGTGGAGCCCATGAGCCCTTCCATGTCCCTTTATCCATCCTGGGGTGGGGTTTCCTCCAGTTTGCACCATGTCTACGTTGTTGGTTGGAGCTGCAGTTGTGATCTGCTGATGCCTCAACACCGTTTGCTGTAGCAAACCATGTATTCTTTATGCTTCATGGTTCGTTGTTCTTCCCTCAGGGCGAAACACATTGTGTGTCCTTATTGAATTGCATCCTGCTTATTTCAGTCTCTTTTCCCAATTTGCTGAGATTATTTTGGATATCTAATCCTGTCAAGCAACATGCTGGAAAGCTTTTGGAGTCTTTCAGCCAGGGTCTTGTTGATGGGACCTCAACAGTATGGGAGAGAAAAGGAAGGAGATGGACAGATGGTTCCAAGTGATGGAGTTACCATGGCTTGATGTGTTCCTGCTCATCAGCTGAGACATGGTAATGGGCCACTGGCCCTCTGCATTCACAAGTAACATGCATTTAGATTCTGTCATCGTTGATTATTAGGAACCTTAGCTCAGCTCATGTGCATGAACTTGAGTGCTTAGCAGGATACGGGTTGATAGGAGGTGTCCAGGCCCAGAACCTCCCATTCTATTGCATGCTAAACACATAATTAATCCTATTGACTTTATTTTGAGGTTCCTCTAGATTTGAGTTGTGCCCTCACACCTGGGCTCGTGTTAAGGACCAGGTCATTTCTGAGAGTGTTCTGTGAGAGGTGATGTTTGCTGTAGATAAACCCACATCAGGGATGAGCAGTTTTAGAACCCAAAGTCGAATGCACTGTCTGTTCTGCAAAGCCCTTCCAGAGCTATCTTATCTGCTGAGGGAAAACTGCTGTCTGGAGTTACAAGCTGCATCTCCCTCCTGGGCTGTCATAACACACCTGCCACAGCCGCTTTTTGGGAAGAGGGTTTGGAAGATAGAAGGGCACCTTCTTCCTGCTTCTTATAACAGAGTGTCTCTCCTTGGAGTTCTAAGATGCATTAGCAGTCTCTGCTCATTAACTGCTACCTGTGTCTCCTGGAGCCCATGGATAATGGTTGCAGGTAGGATGTGTGTGTTTGTTTTAATAGGCCTGTTGGGACTCCTCACGTTAAACGATGCAAGTCCTTAAGGAGCTCTGTGAAGTAACAATAAATAGTGTATAATCAGATTACCTTTACCAGTCTAAACTTCATTTCAGGCATCCACAAGAGGAGAGACCAGCAGTGCTTTGCCCACCAGTACTGCTGCTTTTGTCTTCTGCTTAACCTGCTTGAACTGCTCCTCCCAGGATTACTCCTCGCTTGCCGAATTACCTGTATTTGCCAGAAGCAATTTCCTCTGCTTCGCTGGCATCTGAGCCCCGTTGCCCAAAAACTGCTCCCTTCCCGAAGGAGCATTTGAATGATTATTGCTTTCAATTTTCTGCTGCGCTCTCTGGAGCCAGCACAGCCTGCCTGCAGTAGAATCTGTGTGTCAGGGGTTGGATCCGTGTGGAGAGTGGATTTGCGGTATCATTCCTGTATCAGGGATTGTGCTCCCGAGGCTCGGTCAAACTGCTTCCCCCTCTGTGACACTTTCAAGTGGGAGCAGTTTGATTTGAGCTCCAGGAGGTCTGGAGTCACGCAGCGATGGGGCAGTGCCTGTTGTTAGAGGATTGCTAAACGATGAAGGATGGTTGGAGAAACTGGGGAGAAGAGGATTAAACTGGGGAGCTGCTGCCAAGCATGAAACACTTAAGACTCAGTCGGCAATATGTGCTTATCGTCTGTCTTCTCTCCCCTTCTACTGAAGGAAGTAACTGTCTGAAGGGCTGTTACTGTGACAAGCAATTCATTTTTATGCTGAACACCTTTCTTTCTCTTTCCCCAGTGTGCAGTAAGAGTTTTGCTAACCTGTTCCCACCAGCCTGATCTCCACAGACACATTCTGCTTTGCCACATTCCTAAACGAGCAGGAGCTTTCTTTCTGTCTCTCCCCCATCGCTTGTTCAGGGAAGAGCTGCCACTGCTCGTTCAGTTTGAATGATAGACTTAATTCTTCAGGGGAAATTGAGATTTGAAAAACATGAGTGGTTCGTAATCCAAAAAAGCTATTTCTTCCCCAGCTGGAACACATTCGGTATTAAATTTGATCATAGCAACCTAAAAGCCAACACTTCAAGATGCCTCTCTGTGATGCCAGATTCACCTAGAGACTGTGCAGCACATCTGCTGACACCCATTGCTTGGTGCAGCTGGAGCCCTGAGTCATTATCACTCCCTGTGAACCCGCTCCTGCTGACAAGGAAGAGCAGATTGAGCTGTCTTGTGGGCCAGACATTTGGGCCATCTCCCTAATGCCAGTCTTCACTCCCTTGCTTTTAGGTGGGAGGTGTATCATCCTGGCTTGGCAGATGGCTCTTTCAAGGTGGTGTTACCTTTTAGTCTCTGCACGGTCTGATGTACCATAGGCTCTGCTTCTTCCCAGCCACATGCTCCAGTATTAGTAGCTCTCTTGTTTCTAAGCAACTTTTCAGGGAATGATCAGCTTTCCTTAGTGGGAGCAAGTGTGATGGTACCCACCTTGCAGTGTACGGGACTAGGTTTTGAGTGGATTTAGGTATGAAGCTCATAGAGTGACAATAACTTCAGCATTATGTTGAGTGATGCTCTGCGTCTAGTCAAATGCATAGATCCACTCAGTATTTCTTCCAGAACTGCAGGAAAATCAGCACCTTGGGATCAGATGATTGATTGCTGAAGAGATTAGAGCCGGCTGGTAGCCCACAAGGCAGGGTCCTGGTTCTGTCAGCCACCAGAGCTAGATGTGTAAGGAACCACGATACGGCAGGGATCAGAGGCGGAATGTCAGCATCAAGGAAATGATGGGGTCTGTGGGGGCTCAGCACGATCCATCCCATCTCTGTTGCCCCTGCTGCAGGTCAGGACAAGCACCAGGGAGAGGCAGGCCCTGAAGCCAAGCAGCCTGGTGAGCTGCAGCCATGGCAGTGCCTGTGTGTTGCCTTTGCCTGGAGGTGCTGGAGGCTCCCTATAGTGGGTTCTGCTCTTCTTCACATCAGGGGAGCATGCGTGGGGTGAGGGTAGTTGGGGTGTAACCTGTTGACCAATATCTGCAGAGAAGGATGAGGGAGATTAATGTGAAGGAGACGGAAAACAACCTTGGGTATGAAGTGTTTCCTGATGAGGTCCCTGAAGGACAGGTACAGTGGTTTCTTTGGAAAGCAAATTAAAATGAGGTTGCTCAAAAGCTAATGGATTACATTCTTTTTGTAGTCTGCAGAAGAATGTGATGATAAAAAAACCCCATAGATCTTTTCTAATTGGGCTGCTTTTTTGTCCCCTTTATCTCTCCACTGCTACCTTGTTACTCAGATGCAATTTGTTGAGTTTACCTTAGGTAAATGGAATACAGTTGCTCTGTGTTGTAACTATCAGGTTCACGGACAAAACCTCAGTAACTAGGAGGCAGTGGCAAGGCTCAGTTCCACTCAGCTCCTGTGGAACTGGCTTTGCAGGCATCCTCTGCAGTACATAGATGCCGTTCACAGGCAGCTGAAGGACTGGGTTATAATGAGGCACTTGTGAAGGCTTAGCTCAGAAGTGTTCTTTCTTCCTGAGCAGCCCCATAACCTGTTTCCTACCTCCATTTGGGTTTTCTGTTTAGCTTGTGTCAGCTGAATGAGTAGTACCAGCCCTGTCCTGGGGGTCACTGACAACTGGCTTGGTTCTACTTGTAATGTGAGCAGGTTGGTTTTCTGCTTGAGAGTGTCTTCTGGAACTGAGCATCCCTCCGGGTGCCGATGCCTCACGTGAGGTTTCTGTGCTTGAGGACAGTTATGACAGGAGATGTTAAAGCTCAGCTGGTGGGATTGGTTTTGTGTGGCCATTCCAGGGGGAAGGTGAGCAGGTCCTGCAGGGTGCTTATGGACAGAGGCAGAAACACCAGCGGAGATGATGGTGGATAGACTCAAGTGATGAAGGCAGATGATGGGACAGCAGCGGACTGAGGGACAGGCCAGCACGTGAGCGACTGTTCCCTTAGGGTCAGAGGGGCAGCGTGTGCCTCACTGCCTGTTGGCTCTTGTTTCTTGTCTTGCTGCCCTGGGACTGAGTAGAACAGGCTAAAGCTTTGGTCAGCGGATGCAACACTTCTGAATGTGGATTTTTAAATCTCTTTATTTCTCTAACCACCACGTTATCTTTACCTAAACTCTTTTTTCTTGGAGGCAAATGCATCCTGTTATTTTGCTGGCAAAAGAAACTAAGGCCCAGAGCAGGCAGGGAACTCTGGCCTAAACATGGATCCTGTCTAAGGAGTTTAGGATCCCAACCGCTTGTTCTGCCTGACCCAAAGCACTCTACGGAGAGCAGTGACAAATCTTCGCTGCAAAGCGAATGGTCCAAGAGGCTGTGCAGTGGTTTTCACAGCTTCCTTTGTGCCAAGGTAAGGAACTGGACGGAGTGCCACCACCAGGGTGTCTGCTGACGTGATCCCAGCCAGCTCCCAGGCTGTGTGCACAAATCCCTGGATAAATGTCAAATGCAGGCTGCTCTCCGAGCGCTGTCAATGGCAAAAAGGGACCAAAGGAGCAAGGAAAGCAGCGCTCAGAGGGGGTCGCTTTCCAAGCTCCTGTTTAACAAGGCGCTCATTCTGATCAAAGCCAGTCCCAGCCTTTGAAGCCGTCGGTGCCAGCACAACCAGAAGAAGGCACCGCAGTGGTTTCGGTTCTTGTTTTGCCCTGCGTCACCCGCACCCCAAGAGGTGAAGATAAATAACGGTACCGACTGGAGCCCTTTGTGCTTGAGCAGTTACCGGGTGCTTTGTGTTTCATAGGAACTGCATCCTCATTTTTATTCCAAACAAGATTTCAGCTCTAATTTCTGTTTTGACAAATGCGAGCTGACATCAGAGCGGTGGGAGTCAAGACCTTTCATTTTTGATCTGGGTTTACATTGCGCTGATCTAAATTCCTCCCCCTTTCACTCCTGCCTTTCAATTGTAAACTTGGTTATTAAAGTTTGCAGAAAAAGCTATTGGAAACTCTGCTCTGTAGCATACAAACAGGCCCGCTGTATGCAAGATTAAGTATGATAGCTTCCTAATGGCTCGCGCTGTTCATTCGGAGCACTGGCACGGTGCGGTACCGTACACATTTATTACAGGGCTTTGTTGAAAATGAGGGATTTGGTTTCTGTTCACTGAGAAGCTTCATAAAGGGTCGTTTGCCACATGGCAGGGCCAGCCCCCCTGGGGCTCAGTCTCCATGACATCGGAGATGACATTGCTTAACCTCATTGCTCTAGTGCTTTGGCACTGCCTGCTGAATAGTTGTGTTGGGGAGGTTAGGTTGGGCTTCCATCCATCTCTGTGGCAGAGGGTTCATAGCAGCAGGTAAGAGCAATAGCAGGGCTATGGGACTCTAAATGCAGGTGATACGGCACAAAGTAGGATTTTCTTTGAGCTAAGTCCTACCATCAGGGAGATGTGGTGAAAAGCTGGTGAAGATGCTTCCATCTCCAGCTGCTTGGGAATCATGGAATGGTTTGGGTTGGAAAGGACCTGAAGATCATCCGGTTCCAACTCCCTGCCACGGACAGGGATGCCTCACACTAAACCATGTCACCCAAGGCTCTGTCCAACCTGGCCTTGAACACTGCCAGGGATGGGGCAGCCACAGCTTCTCTGGGCACCCTGTGCCAGCACCTTTGCTGACTAGTGCTAGGAAGAAATACTTTCGGATGTTATGGAAAAAATACTTTGTCTTAAAACTGTACCTTCTTCAAACAACAAACCTTCCAGAATCAAAACCCAAAATTCCCCACAAAGTCCATGCTTGATATATCTTTAAAAGGTTCTTCTACCATCATATAAAAAGAGAGTACCTTATCAGATTTGTTTTTAGTGACATAGTTCAGTGGTGGACTCAGCAGTCCTGGGGTAAAAGTTGGACTTGATGAGCTTAAAAGTCTTTTCCAACCTAGTTGATTCTATGATTCTATGACTCTGATTTTGTAGAGGATCTACACAGGTAAGAAGTCAGATGCATTTGCTTTACCCCTTTTTGCACGATACGCTAGGTATGCGCCTTGGTGTAAGTTGTGGAGAGTGAGGGGGATTCAGCTTACGTGTTGATACTGAGCAATTATTTGTTAATGTCCTTTTTGAGTGCGAGCATCATACCAGTTACTCCAAAACCTTGCATAGAACTATGTTAATTGTGGTGGGGAGCTGGCACGGGCAGAGGACCCCACTAGAGCGGAGATGTAGTAGTGAAGCCTTCACTTAGTACAATCTATCTCAACATGAGTTTTGTTGCAGGCTTGAAATGACTCACAGTTGTGTCTTGGAATCAGGGACAAGTGTGTTGGTTAAAGGTAGCTACAGTTTGTAAACAGTGTTCAGTGCTGTCGAGCAGGCAGCATTTATCAGCCAGACATTTCCTTTTCTGAGCAAACTGGAAGAGATGTCTCATGTGCTGTGAAATATGTCTAAAAGGGATTCACTACAGCAGGGAAACAGATGGCCAGAACCTCGTAGGCTTCTAATACTGTGAAATGAGCAGTGAGTGCCAGCAGAACAGAGAACAGGGGAGACATAGTGAGTGTTTGCTGTAGTTGAATGACAAGCAGTTGGTTCCAGATCATGTTTATCTCCCGAGCAATACTGCTCCTATTTCATGAATGAGAATGACTTCACTAGGAAGCTTTTGTTCTAAAGCGAAGGAATGTAAAGGAATTGAGGCATCTAAACAGTTAAAAAGCATTATGCCACTGGCATGAAGGGTGAGTAAATTTATTGTACATAGAATAGTGAGAATTCTTGGCTGAAAATTTCCAATCAAAAAGAATCCCAAACCCAAACCTGCACAAAAAGGTGCTATTTGGCACCTTTATTTCTCAGTTTAGTTTTCAAATAAAATATTATTCTTTGATTGATTTTGCTTTCCCCCTCTGTTAACAAGATTTTCAAGTTTTTGAAATGAAACTAAATATCTCAGTTGATCCTTAAACCAGGATGAAACATTTGGTTTCATATTTAAATTAGGAGAATTTTACAAGTCAAATTCTTAAAGATTGGGAAATGTTTCCTGCTCATTTCTGTTGGTCGAGCAAAGTGTGAAAATCAGAATAATGCAATTATTTCTTAACTGTGTTAACTTAGCAATAAATGTAGTTATAGGAACAATCATGACCTACCCTGCTTAAAAAAAAGCATATTAACCTTGTAGCTGAATTACTCTAAAAGTGTTTAAAATCTAATTTGGAGATCATTTACACTCTGAATACAAAGTAGAGTGGCTTCAACCAGCATCTGCTGGTAGGTAAAGACTGCAGATGCCTGCAAAATCCTATGCAGTGTGCAGTCTGGGAACAGGGTTTTTTCCTTGTCTCTTTGAAAATGGGTAAGCACTGTACTGTAGATCAGCGTTAAACTGACAGATAAATTGGCAAAGTGCAAATCTGGCATCTTACGTTTGGTAATAACTGCAAACAGTGCTTCATCAGTCTGACCGAAGTTAAACATCTTCTCCTGGCTATTGCCATCAATTGCAATGCTAAGAATAGCAGTATTTTCCTTTTTATGGCTTTGAGACTCAAGATATAAACAGAAAAAGGAGGTGCTGGATATTATGGATGAGGCTTGGATTAGCTTTCTGCTAAATTTATTTGAAAAGCTGTTGCTGTTGTTAGCCCTGCTAAGCTTTTGGAGCCACTTATTCTGAGTTGCAGAATGTTGTAATTTATTTCCATTAATCAATGTTACACCTCTATATGTAGGGTCTGAACAATATAAAGGGGTAATGGGGCATGATGTTTACTTTGATGCATTTTGTAGGAATACTCATCTCTGGAAGAAATGATGTGAAACTTCTCTCAGGGAGTACTTAGGAATGCATTTCACTGAATATGCTCGTTCGGTTTTACCTCTCTTAGGAGAAAGCCTTTTTTTTTTCCTTTGGTCAATTGAGTATGGCACAAGGGTAATAACAAATCTAATGGATGCTGTAAACCACCACTTTTTAATGCATAATGTAATTGAATCAGAATATAGTGTCTATACTGATGGGGTCCCTGGTGCTTTAACAACTGAAATTATGATTAGAAAGATCCAGATAATGCTGACTTCTCATACATTAAGTCCCTATTATACAATTTCCTTTCTACAGCACATTCACTTTACTTCTGAATTTATGCAGTGCCATCTTAAATAGTTTAATATGACACTAGAATCCAATTCAAAGCTTTAGGAGGGCTTTATCATTTTTGTGGCGATACATTCAGAATAAATCTGCAGTGCTGATATTTCGCCCAAACAGCTCTCATCAAATTCCCCATTTAAAAGTAAGTTCTTTGGCAGAATGTTGGAAAGCCGATGCTCCTCTGTTAGCCAGCACTACCGAGCAGAGTGTAGAGCAGAATTTGGCTTGGTGTTCTGGGTAGGGTGTCAGTGAGAGGGGCTCTGCCAGACTCAGAGCTTGCTGGGTTCTTTTCCCTTTATCTACATACAAAATCTGAAGATTCTCAATAGAAGTCAATTGGAGAATGTGCTCGTAAGGCTCCATAGTTCATCTAACTAGTGAGCTGCATGTGAAATACACTGTGCTTTCACAGTTACACAGAAAGCTCCTATATTACTGTTAGCTGACAAGATACTTCACATCAAAGCCAAAACCAGAAATTTCTAAGTTTCTGTTAGTTTTGCATGAGTTGGTTTAAATATTGATTTTCAAAATGGCTGAAAAGAAAACAATTATTTCTACTGCCTCACAACAAACATGATCAGATGAGCTGTTACTGCAGGTTTTGGATAAATGCAAGGCCAAGTAGGTGGTATAATCACTAGTGCTGAGTGGGATTTGCCTGTGGGCTCCCTGTGCTACACATGGCTGGCTGACCTTAACCTGCAGCCAAGGGGACATATATCCACAGCACAGGCCTGGTGGCCAAGCTATAAACAGCACAGCACAAACCTTTGCCCACCCGGGTTAAGTGGTGAGGTGAACATATAACTCCTCGATGTACAAGGGGTTTCCAGTCAGGGTCACACCTCAAATGTGACAAGAGGTCACACCTCAAAATACAGTAGCCAGAATAGCACAAACGGTGTGGATAAACTTATCTCTGACTTGCACAAAGATGAGACAAGAGTTTTTCCCTGTGAAGGTGGTGAGGCACTGGAATGGGTTGCCCAAGGAAGCGGTAAATGCTCCATCCCTGGCGGTGTTCAAGGCCAGGCTGGACAGAGCCTTGGGT
>JANHGB010041888.1:37170-66053 GCA_026283785.1 Coracopsis vasa
CTGTTACAGGTAACAATCAGGCAGTTTGAACTGTAGGAGCAGGAGCAAAGCAGGGGAAGACAAACCATGTTCCGAGCACAGCAAAACCCACCATTTATCTTCTGGTGCCAAGGGAATGCATTGGAAATATCCTGGATGCTCTTGCAAGGGCTCTGCAGTCTCTTTGGGTTTCTTTTTTCTTTCTTCTTAGCCTGGGTCTGTTCCTCTTCCCTGATTGTTGTGCTTTCCTTCAGTCCCTGCTCACTCCTCAGTCACGTAATGAAGCGTGCCCAGGACTGTGCATCTCAGCTTGCTCTTGTCTGCCCACAGGGTGCAGAGTGGGGAGGCAGAGGTCCTTTCAAGCTGAAGGCCTTGACCTTGGCTGCAAGGAGCCGTATGAAAAGTCTCTCTGACATAAACCATCTCCTGTTGTGTGTAGCTCCCGCAGAGACTGAAGGAGACCTAAACCCAGGGTAATGTCACAGTCTCCTGATTAAAGGCAGTTCTTCAGTGTGAAGACTTGGTCTTTTGCTCTGCTGATCATCTCCCTAAAGAATGCAGTCCTGTTCTTTGGGCCCTTTCTAATAGAGGAACTCAACTGTGCTGTGGGAGCAATGCCTGGATAGATGCTCTAGCCTGATACAACGTGGGCACCCCTTGCTGTGGAAGCAACCCTGGGTTGGAAACGTGAGCAGATAGAAAGTGTTCACATCAGCTGAATTCACACGTGGCTCATGGAAGCTTCAGCAAGTCAAATGTAAACTCTTATTGCTGCACTGAGGATCCAGCATGCGGTTTCTGCTGTGTACCTGATGCTGGTGGGTTTGATTGGCCTGTTCCTGCCTAAATTGTTGGGTTTATTTGCAGATAATGGGTAGCTAAAAGGAAGTTCACAAATGCAGCAGCAGTTGTGATGGTTCCACAGTTGTACTTAGTCCCTGCTTGGTGCTTTGCAAATGCTTTTCAAGTCTTAATTAGCCCTTACATGTTTGGCAGGAGGTAGGGCAGGTATTCTCCACCTTTGATCAGCCCTCATGGCCTCCCTTTAAACTGTATGCTGAGAAGAAAGCTGTTCCCTTTTCTCCTTCAGGCACAGGCCTGTGGGATGCTGGAGGAGAGCAGGGCTGTGATTCACATGCAGAGGGGCCCTATCTGCTACTCAGAGGTTCTCCACTCACCTCACGTGGAGGTTTTCACCCTTGACAATCCTCGTTAAGGTTGTGATCAGCACCTCAAACCTGTCACTTCGTGGCCAGTCTTCATCTGTGTTCCTTAGAGACAGCACTACCATTAATTCCCATGAAGGCCACACCGAGACTGAGTTGCTCGAATGATCTTGCTCCTCCAGACCAGCACTAAAGCCCATTCCCGCTGAGGCTGTGGGGAATGGGGTGTGTTCAGTGCCACCTCCTCCCTGTGGAGTGCCCCATTCAGCACCTTTCACAGGCAGCAGTTAATGGGATGTTTGTTGGTGGTTTCTGGGCAGCGTTCACAAGCGAGCGGGTGGGTGCTCATTCCTCTGGGTGGGTGGAAGCGGGAACAGAGCAGCCTTGTTGCCAACATGGATGTCTCCATTCTTTGCATGCACAAAAGAGCAAATACACTTGGGGCTTGGACGGGGTGGTACAGGACCTCCTTCAGCTCAAGAAAAGATGAACCTTTGTATTGCTACCATGAGCTGCTCCTTCTGGTGTTCTGCTGCTTCCTCAGGGCTGGAGCTGCAGGCCCTGCTGCTTGCTGTCACTAGAGCTGCCATGAGGTCCTCCAGTTAGAGATGCCCCTGGACAGCCCCTGTGTTGTGCCTGAGGTCCCAGTTCTTCCCACCACTCCCAGTGCAAGGTTCCTCCTTCCCATTCAGGATGGCTGTGGGCTCTCACTGAGCAGTGTAGGAGCTGGTGTGGATTCCAAAGCTCTGTCCTTCCCTTTTGGCTATTGATGAAGTGACCTTGCCTCTCCTGATCGAGGTGTATCCACCCCAAGCTGGTTTTGCAGCAGGATCATTTCACACAGGGCCTTAGATTTGTGGAGACAGGTAGAATCTCAGACATGGAATCCTGCTTAAGTCATTGCTACCATTTCTGGGTACTTCCAGAAGGGTTTCTTTTGAGAATGTCATGGTTTCTACATTAAAACTCCCTCAGAGAGAGCACAATGAGGCTGAAAGCAGTAATTTGGAGTGGGGAGTGTCAGCAAGAGTCCAAAGTGACAGAGTGGGGTTTGATTCTGTTTCCTTCTGAAGCTGCTTCCCCTTTGATTATATCCTTCACATTACAATGTGCAAGGTGATTCTTTTTTAACGTCTCTCAAAATCAGCAGCATGTCAAGCAAATATCACCACCTTTATAAGCAGTGCCTGTACATTGTAATAAACATGCTACGATATGTGTAGCTCCATCTTTTGACGGCTGAGTGTAATCAGAGCCATTGGGCATTGTATCACGAGCTCTGTCCTGGTGTGATGGAGCAAAGTCTGAGCAGGAAGGAAGGAAGATGCTCCTGTAGTGAAGAATGAATGTGCCAGCGTGCACAGGGGGGTCAGGATCCTTCCTCTGCATCCTGTGTCCTGGCAAGTACCAGAGTCCTGATGTTTGCTCTCTGCATTGTTGTGGAGGGGAAGGGGGTTCTTTCCTGTCATTCCCACAATGGCTGAAGCTGCCCTGGTGGCTCTTGCTGTTGGGATGGATGCTGTTAGCTGCGGGAGGAAGGCAGCCACGCAGTTTGCAGTTGCTTCAAAGCTGATGCAGAAGAAAGGAAACATCCACAAGACCCTTGTACCGAGCAGGCAGCCTGGGGTTCTGCACACACCCAGCGGCCAGGGCAGTGCTTAAACAAATGTTTGACAACCCAGCAGGGAAGCAAGCTTTGCCTTCCACGGTGTCAAACACAGGCGAGGGAAGCTGAGCAGCTCCGAGCTGTGCTTTAGTGAGCGTGTTCCTAATCCCCAATGCAGTTCATGTGTTTGATGGACTTACTTGCTAAAAACATGAAAGGCTTTCTCGATTCAGGCAGTATTCCTCACTTCAGTTAATCATCCCAGAAACTTGTCTCTCTGCTCAGTTTGAGCAAATCCAACTTTTCTCCTTGTCTCTCTGCAGATTATGAAAGGCTTTGTGGATTAGATCCTGAAATGCAGTCGAGCCTGTTGGTGTTGCTCACAGAGTATCACAGCGATGGGCTGTGCTCAGGTGGCATTGCCTTTCCTTCTCTCCTGAAACTGTTCTGCCTGCGTTGCTGTGAGCTGGTGTCTCTCCCTGCTAATAGGAATGTGTTATACTCACATAATCGTTAATATTGAAGAATCATTAAGGTTGACAAAAGCAGCTCTGGCTGCGATTATGTTGTTCTTCATGGTCACTGCTTGCGGAAAACATGATATACAAACATCAGCTCAGCTGCTTTTCAGAACCCACCAGTTGATCTAGTGGCTGTTTGACTCCATCTATTGCACACCCGGAGATAGCTCCAGTTAGATGCTCATTTTGCAAGCCTGCCGGGATAAATGGATTTCTAGAGGCTGTCTCTGCTGCCCTCATCCTTTTTCCACAGCCCCTGTTTCTGATGCAGACAGCGTCCGAAAGGCAGCAATCGGTAGCTGAGCACTAAAGTCTTGGTTGGCTTTTTATTAAAGCAATGATGTGCTGACTGGCTGAAAAGTGTCAAAACTGCAGTCTTTTAACATCAACAAAATAAGGCAGGATGCCTTCCTTATGGAGAGGAGAGCTGGAAGCAGAACTGAGCCCTGCAGGAAACCAGTGGATCTGAGCACTTCTGCTATGGGAAAAGTATCCACAGTTGCCTTTTTCCCTTAATAAGGAAAGACCAAAGGCCAGAGGTTCATGACCTGACTCGCCTTTGCCTTCCTCTCCCCTCTGCAGTAGTTCCTCCACAGTGCATGCAGCCGGGTTTTCCCTCTCCAGCAGAACTGGAATTGAAGGAACACGGAAGGTATTACAGGAGTGAGCATGCAGTGAAAGGCTGGGAAAGGTGGGGGAATTTGAGGTTGTGTTTTAAAGCCTGTTGGTGAGCAGAAGGAACTGGCCTGCAGCAAACACAGACATGTCTCAGGAAACCCCCTGGGCATGAGCGGGCTGTGAGGCTTTGTGGGTACAGCAGGAAGGGAGATGATGGGGACAGAGCCCGTTCAAGAAATGAAACCTGAACCTCATCCAAGTGATTTCCAAGAGGCTCAGCTCTGGCTGTCAGGGGGTTGTAGGAACGTGGCTGCAGAGGAGCTGTGTGTGTGGGCCCGCACGTGCAGCCTGTCACAGCAACACAGAGGCAGCTTCACGCTGGGGCCCTGGTGCGTTACATGTGCGGAGGGATGACTGATGAGGATTCCAAACTGGGATCCTCCACGTGAGCATGAGTGTGTGCAGAGTTACCCAGGGAAGCGATGGCCTTTGTAATTAAAGCACAGAGGGGTTTGAGGCACGATGTGCTTCCCTACCCTTTGCTTTCTCGTGCTAGGAATACTTCTAGGGAATGCTAACAGAGATAAAACTAGCACTGAGATGCTCCAGACCCAGGGTTGTCAACATGTCTCATTTAACCTCAGCTGCTCCAAGATTGACTGTCTCCACAGCCAGTGTAGTTTTCTTGGCGTGCCATGCCATGCCACGTCATTCCATCTCACTGGGTCTCCTGCAGCCGTCTGTGTAAGACAATGCTTGGCATGCAGTTGTTTTGCATCAATGGTCCAAGTTCTTGGTTGGCATTTGCTTCATCTGCATGTGTCCCATTGCCATCTGCTGGAGGATGGTGACTGTGCTCCTAGGGACTGCTGTGCCAGCCAGAGAGAGGGAGCTGCCCCTGAGGCCACCCTGCTGAAGATCCATTGAGGTCAGTTCCTGGTCTGTGCTGCTGGTGAGGCTGTGTTCTGTGGTGCACTGGTAACCCTGGGTCATGGTGTGTGCCTCCGATAACAAACACCACATCAGGACAGAATGACCCAAGTCCTGCCTTGGATGCTCTTGCACAATGAAAGCACAATAAAAGCACAATTCACTCACCTCTGCTTGTAACTGGGTTAGAAAGAGGCTGAATTTGGGTTTACAGCTGAACAAAGAGCAGGGGTGGAAATGCCGAACCACATTGGGGTAGACAAGGCTGGGAAGCAAGGCCAAGGCGTGCAGCATGACCCATGGCTTCAAGTATGGACCCCAAGCTCTTCCTTGGGGGTATTCTTTCAGAAGGCCTTGGAAACTGGGCCTCTCCAAAGCAGCCTGTTTTGGATAGCAGAGCTCACTGGTCCTGTTATCCACCGCCAGTCTGGATCCTATCCAGACATCCCCACCATTGGGACTGGAAGCTGCTGCCTGTCCCAGCTCCTGCAGATTGATGTAGAGCTAAGAAGACTGCACGGATGGGGCTTCATCACGCTGTTCTGTTTACAATGCAGGAGGCCTTCGAGGAGCTACAGTGGTGGATGCCTTAGATACTCTGTACATCATGGAACTTGAGGAGGAATTCCAAGAAGCAAAGAAGTGGGTGGAGAAGAGCTTTGACTTGAACGTGGTGAGTCAGTTCCTGGGAATGCCCGTCCGTGTCACCAAAATCCCCTGTATTCGGTCACTTCTGATCACAGCATTCTCAGAATCATCTGGGGAGGGGAACTGTGAAGTCTGGGGGGGGAAGAAACCACTGTCATGATTCTTCTGCCTATACAGGGCTTCCAGCCAGGGGCCATCAGATCAGGCTCCCAGTGTCTATCTGGAAATGAGATTCGGTGTTTAATGTGTCTTGTGTTTTGGTCTGGGTTACAAAGGCAGCTGTAGTTACTAGATACTCCAAGGAAGTTTATTCATCAAAGACCAAGTTCTGTTTCATCTCAGTTTAATGTCTGCTTGTGGTAAGACAAGTTTTCCTTTTGCATTCTGTAGATTAAGATGGAAAACGCTGATCTCATTGACTGGGTGCTTTGTTGGTGTGTCACTGCTGTGTGCACAGCACTGTGCAGTGTCTCCACAAGTGTCCACACTCCACAAGTGTCTGCACTTGGGGCACTGTCTGCAGTTCTGGTGTCTTCAGCATAAGAAGGACATGAAGCTGTTGGAGCAAGTGCCTGGATTTGGAAGGAAGGGCATTGTCCTCTGGGCCCCTGTCCTAGCCACTTCCCAGGGCTAGTGTTAGACCTGCTGGGCCTCTGGGTGCAGCACAGTGCTGTCGGATGAAGGATGCTGTCCTTTGTGGACAGGGCCCCTTGCCATAGCTCTGACTGTTGTCTCCAAGCCAGCTCTCCTGGTTCTCATGGGAGAGCTGATGGGACCTTGTCAGGGGCATATGGAGAATGCTAAAACCAGAGCACACTTTAAACTTTGAGGTTTTTAATGCCAGCCCTGTTGTTTGTTGCGCAAAATGGTTCTCCCCATTGAAACAATGCGTGCAGCTGCCTCATAGAAAAGCATCGTTTGGGAGGGCACGACTGACATTCATGTATTCATAAAAGGAAGACCACATCTGATGAATCTGGTGGATGCTCTCAGTACGTTCCTGAATCAATAAACAAGGGACAGAATCAACTGGGAGATAATTTATCTGGATTTCATAAAAGCTTTTAATCTTGGCCTGCAGAATAGATTGATCTGCAAAGACAAGAGTGAAGGCTCTGGATTGATCGGTGGAGTCAGGCAGCACCGCAGAGGGGGAGAGGAGGGAAATTCATTAAAGGTTGGCTCTGTACAAGGAACACTGATAGTCCAGAAATGGGGCTCCAGCGCCCACAGGCTCCGGTTGAACCTGGGTGCCGTGGTGGCTCATGCGGTTTCAGTCATCATCTGAAGGGAGCACTTGCTCTGCTCTGTAACCTGCAGGTATTTGGAAGGGGCAGGCTAGTGCAGAGGTGTGGGTGCCTCTTTGTTGCTGTGTTGGTGGAAGATCCTTCTGGCTTTATACACGTGAGGGCAGGAATCATTTATCATGCAGATTCAACAGCCAGAAGCACCTTGTTTTTAACAGCACATTTTGCATGCAGTCATTGTGACATTGGCTGCTCATCAGCTGAGTAGGCAGAGCAAAACATGTTCCAGGTGAGCGTGTTCTGGAGGGATTCAGGGAAACGCAGCCACGTGCATCTGCTGTGTGTGGTGGTGGCACACGGACACCACGCAGGTTGTCTCTGTCAGCGTGCCCACCCCAGGCTCCCTGCAGGCAGCGCATCAGGTCTGTCTGGTGCAGTGCCCTCTCACAGGGAGATGCAGGAAGTCATTTTTCCTTGTGGCTGCACGATCTTCTCTTTAAATGAAACCTTTCAACGGGCAGATTTTTGCCCTGAACTAACTCACAGCTTTCTGCAAGGCATAACCCAAGTCAGGGTTGGATGGATGGGCAATACACCCGCTCTGATTGACACGCTGTCAGCTGGGGATAAATAGGCAGGTTGGGTGTTTCTCCTCCCTTGTGTCACTGTAGAGCAAATAAAGTGCTGTGAGATCTTAGACAAAAAGCTGTGTTTCACCGTGCGTGAGGACTGGGAGACTCTAAGTGTCTGCCTGTAGTCTGTTCTCCTGAGCTGCCGTTTGTGTGTGCAGACTTCGCAGTCAAGTCTATCATTGTGTATTTGCAGAATGGAGAAGCATCCTTGTTCGAGGTGAACATCCGCTATGTTGGAGGACTGCTGGCCACATACTACTTAACTGGAGAAGAGGTTTGTTTCTGCAGCTCTACATGTCTCACACAGTCACCAGTAATGAACTGAGAGGGTTCTCCAGCAGCTCTTCTCTGAGCATCAGATGATCCCTCCATGGGAACAGGCCAAACCTGTCGTTTTTCTCAATATCAATATGCCACTAATGTTCTTTTAATTAAGTCTCACATAATTACCTTGCACACACTGTGCATGGCTCATTGGCAAATCTATTCTCCTGTGGGCAATTCCAGCAAGACCCGTTTTCAGCTGGATACAGTGTTCCCCAGTGAAATGCCATTTGCAGGGATCATTGTCTTTGTCCTTGTCCCTTTGTGTTCTAAACATAGGCAAGATTTCATCCAGCATCATTCCAGATTCTGCCTCAGACTAAGGAGGGCAACTGCTCCAAACTCTACTTGGACAGTCTCTTTCCAGTAGTAATTCCTAAGACAAAATGCCCTGGGCTGCAGGGAAGGGACCTGCATCCTGCCAACAGAGTGCTGCAGCAACACACAGTGTCCCCTTGCCCAGCAGCTGTGGGTGTCACAGACCCATCATAGTGAAGCAGCCCTGCAGTGGATGCTCCCATTCTGCCTAGAGCAGGAGGCTCTCACTTCCATTTCCCTTCTTTCTCTCCAGCCTGCACAGGTCAGGGCTTAATGCCATAATCTGTTTTATAATGTGCCTGGCCTGGAATTCTACCACTGGCTGTAGAGAGATGAAGAGATTATTCCTTTGCTCTGGAAGTCTTAGGCAAGCAGAAGCTCTGATTCAGGGGGGAGTTTTGTGAGTGAAGGAACTGGAAGACTGGTTCTTAAATGAGAGCTTAGCTCCCATGCCAAGCACTGACCGTGGCTGGGTGTTGTCCACCTTAATAGGATGGGATGGCTCATCACTGATCCGTGGAATCACAGGAGCAGCGCAATTACTGTCATTGCGTTTTAAATGAGTTCCAGGAATGACTTCTTTCTGTGATATCCCTCCAGGGACAGCTCTCCCAGAGTCAGTGCCCCAGCTCAGGGCTTGTCTTGGTCACAGCTTCAACAGGCTTCAGACCAACAGAGCAAAGAGAAGCAACATTAAAGCACAGACCTCCAGCAGTGACCGCTTGAGATGCAGTCAGCAGTGATGCTCAGTGCCCGGCATATTCCCACTCAGTATCACCAGACTGAAAGGCAACACTCGTGTCCCACTCTCTTGCTTTCCCTTCTGAACCAAACCCAGTGTATCAGGGGTCTGCAGGCCCACAGAGAGCTCGGATTTCCTCAGTGCTGTATTTTTAGAGCAGTAAATTCCTGCTTTCTGTGAGCTCCTGTGACAGCCCGGGCTGCTATGGGGGGGCTTTATCTCCTGCATCACTTACAGGCTTCCCTTGATCAGAACTAATCTCTGGAGCAAAGGCTGGTGCTTGTATCAGTTCCTCCCAAAATAATTGTGTGGTGCCTTTGTGCTGCAAGCCACCATCAGCTGTAATTTGATTTGAAAGCCCCAAACTGAGACATCACAAATGGAAAAGGAGCAGCTTAGCCATGAAACTGAATCCTTCCTGGAAAAGAGTTGCAAGTAAAAGATTGTTTGCTGGAAACCATGTTTTTTCCAACAGGAGATGGCACAAGGGCTGTGAATCTAACAATGCTGCAACCTAGAAGGGTGTCTTTGGATGCTAATTCAGTCATTTCACCTCCCTGTGTCCTCTCCAACTTTGGGAAAAGGGAGGAATTTGGCCCCAAAGGGTCCTCTTTGGATGAGTTCAGATCCCAGAAGTCTGCTCCTGAGGCATTGGGGTGTTCTGAGCTCTGCAGCTCTGACTGCGCTCATCCAGGCTGAGGGTTTGGCAGGGGACTGAGCCTGCTCCAGTGGGGATTTTTAGAGGACGTTCAGATAAATCCCAATGTTCAGCAAGATTCCTGGTTCAGGTCTGTCGTGCAGGGGAACGAGGGCAGCAGCGCACCGGGAACAGCAGATCCTTACAGTGCAGCAGGCTGAGGTTTTCATAACGGGGTATTTGAAGGAATCCAGTGTGAGCTGTGTTCACAAGCAGCCCATCGGATACCGATCCTCTCTGCTTCTTTTAACAGGTCTTCAAGAGCAAAGCTTTGGAACTGGGAGAGAAGCTTCTGCCAGCTTTTAACACCCCGACGGGTATCCCGCGAGGCGTCATAAATTTGGGCAGGCAAGGCTCGCGTCCTTCCCAGCGTCTCCTTTGGTTTGTGAATGTCTGAAAGAGCAGGATTCAGGCAGGAACAGCGGCAGTGCCTCAGAGGTGCCCCTCTCTAATGCACATCCCTCGAGGTCATTTGTTTTGCCAGCTCAGACCCAAGAGGTGCCTTGGCAGGGATGCAGGTGACTCAAGTTAAACCCAGCTGTGTTTCAGTAACCTGGGGCTCTCTGCAGTGGCCTCCTCTGCCTCTTGGCAGGGCTCCCTGCTGCAATAGCATTTTCCTCGCTCTCCTCTGCTTCGGAAGGTGATTTGTAGTCTGCACCTCGCATGCACGTAGCTCTGTGTCTTTACAGAGCACCCAACTAGATGCGTGTGAATATATCCGTGTCTGGAAAACTTGGGAAAGGCGCTGGCTGGGACGGGCTGACAGGTTTGGTGCTAGAAAGGGGGGCACTGCACAGATCCTCCAGTTTTCTCCTTGCTGCCAGCACTCAGCCGTTCTCCTTCCCTTGGAGCCAGAACGTTTCATGTCAGGTAGGTGGTGGTGTCATGCTGGAGGGGAGCTTTGGGTCAGATACCTTGCTGAGGTCTCTGTGCAGAGGCACACGAGGCAGCCGGGCTGCCAGCCTCTCATCGTGCCAGCAGCCGGTGTTCCCTGCCAGTGAGGGCTCATGGGCTCCTTTTGATGCCTCCACACAAATCCCCCTGGGCAAAAGCTGCAGCAGAGGCAGTTGGAAATGTGGGTTAACAAAAGCCTTTCATCCTCACCTCTTGCAATGCTCGGAGCAGCAGCCATGAGAATCAGTACTCATCCCTTAGCCCAGCTCTCCAGTTCGGTTCGCGTCTCTGTGGAGTGCAAGGCTTCCAGGTGTTTGGCTCAAGCTGCTCCATTGCTCAGGTAGCACTTGCACCCTTCAGTTGTCCCCTCTGCACCTGAGCCTGGTGAAGAGCCACCGCAGCCACTTCAATTGTCGCTTTTTACATTGGAGACTTTGTGCTTCCTCTGTGGCTGATGAAGAGTGTGGTGCACAGTAACCTTTGACAGCAATGCCAGCCCTCCCCTGCCCTTGGTGCAGACAATTGGAACTGACTCTGCCTGCCTGGCCATTCCCTAAATGTTTCACTGATGACCTTGACTAAGAGCGAAGCACAGCAGCGCTGAGCCCGCCGTCAGAACCCATGTGTCTGGCATAAGCCCTGGCTTCAAGGCCATGAAACTGCTCTGAGGGCTCAGAGGATCAATTGCTCAGGAGCAAGGATGAAGTAGTCTATTCCTACTGACTGCTCCTACTAAATCCATAGTCTGACTGCTGCAGGCACATGATGAACAGGCAAAGGCTGTGAACCCAACGGGGCAGGGAGTTACTCAGTGTGAGATGGCATGTGGAGGTGGAAGCAGAGGAGAGCGAGGTGGTGCTGTGCAAGTGCACTGACCCCAGTGTCGGCTTGAAACCACGAGGAATTCTCTCTCCAGATCTACTTTCACAAGGATGTGCTAATTCCAGAGAGCCCAGAATGGGGGGAGCCTTGCAGCATGTGTAGGTTTTGGTGGTGTCGGCCTGGGGGGTGTTAAGGATGACATCCAGATACTTGAAACAAACAGAAGCTGGCACTAAGTCAATTCCTGCACGTTTTTGAGGCCCCAAGTACCCCAAGCCGCAGCTCTTCCCATAGCTAACTGCCTTTATCTCTTCCTATCACTTCACACCACCTTTTCCTCTTGTGGCCCCTTTCCGCTGATGTGCTTCCCTGTGGCCTCCTGTTTTCACACAGGCACTGTATCATCTCCCACAGGCTTGTTTTCCATCCTGCTGCTCCAACTGCCGCCCTGTCTGCCAGGTCCTGGAGTACATTGTCTTCCCAAGCTGCTGCTCCATGCTCCCTGCCTATGTGTTGCTGCACTGTGATTGCTCTCCTGATGCCTCCCATTCTGGGTCCATGATCTCTGCTTTCCTTCCCTTAAACCCTCTACACCTCCAGATTTCTCTTCATCATCCTCTCCTGGTTTCTCTCTTGATTTGGCTTTGGATCTCTGTAGGGAAGGAGATGATACAGCCCCATTTAGCAGCTTCCAGGTCCTGCCTGTCTGACCCGGCTCAGAAGACAGCTTCTGTTTGTGCGATGGTGTTTGTTAGAGTGTCCCTTCAGGGCAGTAAATAAAGGAAAAGTAATTGACTCCTTTAGATAGAACATGGTGGGATGGTTCCACACCCCCAGCGGCTGCCAGGTTGTGTCCAATGTGCTATTAACACCAGCATCAGCCTGGGCAGGCTGAAGGCTGCATGGGGAGGTCTGTGCCATGGGCACTCGGTGTTCCTGGGTACCCGTTTCAGCTGCATACTGTGATTTCAAATGAAAAGCTGGTGCTGCAGCCTCCTGACATTTCCCAGGCAGGCTGACGCTTGGCAGTGACTGAGCAATTGGAAACAGTGTGAACATATTGCTGATCTAATGGCTTTTTTTGTCTGGAGGCGAAACAAACAGCTCTGGACCTGAAATGGGTTTCCATAGATCACATGCAGGGGAAGCTTTTCCCCCCGCCCTCAGAAAGACCATTAGTTTTGGCCTCCTGTAAACAGCAGAAGCCCTTTTCCTTCTACCAGCCACTTTCCAGGCACCATCTAGTGCTACCCTCCCCATCCCTGGGAACCTGCTCCCTCATCAGTGTCAGCTGCAAACAGAGATGTGAAAATCAAACCACTTCACTTCCGACTCCTAAAAATGTGTGTGTGTCCTTCCCATGGCCCCTGCAGGCACACAGCAAAGGCAGGGTCTGTGCTGGGGGGACCTCAGGCTGGTTTTGCTGGCAGTGAAGGTTCTCTTTGCTCTCCCTGCAGCGGCATGAGCTGGAGCTGGGGCTGGGCATCTGCTGGAAGCAGCATCTTGGCAGAATTCGGTACCTTGCACTTGGAATTCCTGCACCTCTCAGAGCTCTCCGGCAACCCCGTGTTTGCAGAAAAGGTGAGTACTTCCCAACTTGGTCTTTAGTGCATCGGTCTCTTTATAGTGCTGGGGTCCTTGCTGGAGCAGAGCAGCGCTGTGCTCTGCATGCAGCAGATGATGTGGCAGCAATGTGTTCCTTCTCCCCAATACCAGTAGAGCTCACCAGAGGAGAAAGCTTCCAGAGTGGGACACGGGTTCAGAAAGCTGCCTTCAGGCCTCAGAGCATCTCTGAGAAGGAGCCAGTGAGCTCCTGTTGGAGATCCTGCCACACCAACAGGCCTTGGAAGGCAGCTGCCCCAGTGCTTCCTTTGGCTGTTTCCATTTGCTGTAGCCCCTTCGCCTGCCTCTCCATCACTTGCAGCCCCTGGGGAGACAGAGAAGTCTTTTCCAGTGTCTGTTTGAAGCTGTAGCAAAAGCTCACTCAGAGAAGGACGCAGCCCAAATGAAACCATCTGTTGGATGAACAGATGAGAGAGGCTGTGAGGATAAGTGTTAATTCTGATATCCTAATAGTAGTGCCTTGTACTTGCAGACCTCTTCACTCTAAACAGGCATTAAATGTACGCTCCAGCCAGCGAGAGTTCTGCTGAGGTTTCTTGTGCAGGCAAGGCCTGACAGCGGAGGTATTGGATTCCTTTTGTGGAACTTGTAACTGAAAATCTATTAATATTATACATTACCTTGAGCTTTTCCTTCCACAAGTGATCTTGTAGTGCGTGTGAGAGCGACTTAATAAATATGCTGCTGGATACCAGCAAGCCATTGACTTGTGCTGCACGTCCCTGAGGAACCAGCTTTGAGGGAGGCAAACTGTTCCCAGTTAGTTAGAATCCAAATGCCCCCATGAGCCCAAAGGAAATGGGGCCTGTCCAGAGTGGGCTGAAAGCAGGCAGTGGTTCTAGGAATGCCAGTATAAAGCTCAAAATGTGACTTTTCTAGGGAGAGCCCAGTGCAGATCTGTCAGTTGGGAAACAAGAAGGGAATGTGAAGAAGAGACAGGAAGAAAGAGAAGGAAGAAGCTAGGAGACCAGAATGGAGAATAGGATGGAGTGTATGGAAAGCAGTAAGGGTGGGGTAAGCAAAAGGAATGTCGCAGATGGGTGAGCAGGAGAGGAAAGCAGAGGGTGAGGGAAAGCTAGAAACCAAGGGAACTCTGTAGGGGAGATAAAAGAGACTGGTGATTTGAAATACAGGAGACAGGCTGAAGATCCCTGAGGACAGTGATAGAGACAGACTGCTCAGAGGAAGGGGGGAGCTGAGGAAAGGCCAGTAAAGGAAACAGTGGTATGGAAAGGAAATGTGTGTGAAGGCAATGAAGGGTGGGGGAAGAAGATGAGCACTGGAATGGCAAGGGTGAGAAGATGCTCTGTTAAAAACTAGAATTGGATCCATGTTCTAGAGCCAAAGTGTGGCATTTTGAGCCAGGGTCAAGCCTTTGTCCCCAAGCTCATAAGCCCAGGGAGGGGTAAAGGCAGAACCTTTCAACTGGACCCTGCTGAGCAGAGTGTGCCTGGTGTGTGCCACAGGACGTGTCATCGCCTTCACACTGACAGCATCCGAGAGAACACAGAGGATGGGGTGGGCTCCATCAGCCCATCCGCTGGGAAGCTGCTTGATTAATTAAGGAGCAGATTAACCCATTAACTTGCAGCTTGGGACTGGTGTGATTTTAGCAGGAGTAAAGTCCATCTGTGTCTTCTATTCAAACATGTCACTACTCTGCCACGCTGCTGAACTCCAGTAAACACTCTGCAGCACGAGGACTTACTTGGAAGCACCAACTTAAGTCTGCAGCCAGCTTTTGGTGTACATGTTCTCTAATTTGATAAAGGTTTAGAGTGTATTAGCTGCTCTGGAGGTTATAATAGAATATTTATGCTGCATACCATTTAACTTGGTCCCTTATGGGAAAGGCCTATTGGAGTTAATGGGGGTGAAGCCAAGGGAGGTTTTAGAGCTGTTCTAGTGTATTAAAGAAGCTCTCTGTTGTTGAAATTAAAAGCCCAAATTTATCATGTTAAGTGACCACATGGTGAGTGTAAGTACTGAGCCACTCATCCCTGCCACTCCTTTCCTTTGGATCACGTTAAAAATCACCTACCTTTCCATCTGGATCCCAAATCCTCAGGATTGCTTCTGCAGCCCTGTTAGCGAGCTGTTCCCACTGCTTGTGAACTGGGCCTTGCAGGGTTTGTGGCATCATTTCTAAAACCCCACAGAGCTGGACAAAGCCTGTGCTGAGGAGCCAAAGCTGCTTCTCCATTGCAGAGCCTTGTCACGGGGCTCTGCCTGTGTGAGGACCCCCAGGCTCCTGTGCTTGTTCAGCAGGGCCCAGCACTGCGGGGCTGCAGAGCTCTCAGAGACACTGCAGGACCATGGCTTTTCCAGCAGCGATGTAACCCAGCTCCTGTCTCTCATCTCTCCTAGGTGATGAACATCCGCAAGGTCCTGAACAGAGTTGAGAAGCCACAGGGCCTTTATCCCAACTTCCTCAGCCCGGTGACAGGGAACTGGGTGCAGCGTAGGTATCACTGCGTTCAGAGTCCTGCCGGGAGCGTTTCACTCTTTCCATTACTCTTTAGGAAGCAATAGAAACTGTCAGAGCAGCACGCCAAGAAAATGTCTTGTCAGGCAGCCTGTTATACATGTGATTAGATAACACAGCCCCATTTGTAAGATGCAATATAGTAATTGTACACTTATTCCATCAGGCTTGTTTCCACCTGAGTGTCTCACCTCCAGGAAGAATTAGGGCCTCTCTTGCATGGGGGAGGATAATGGTACATGGTTCATCACACAGATATTAGAAAGCAGCGCATCTCTTTAAGACCTCATCCTGCAGGCATCACATAGCCCACAGGCCTAACTTGGGAGTTGCATGCGAAGGCTGTGAGCAGAAGCACAGTGAGATTTCCTTCCCGAGTGTGCTGCAGCAAGTAAGGAACCACCAGGAGATGGCTTATGGAGTCTCACATCCCCCAGGATCTAGGGGTGCATCCTCCTGTATGCATCCATGTACGTCTTACCATGGTACCTCTGTGTGGTGCAGTTTGGTACAAGAGCGCAACAAGTCTCTTTTTGGGAGCCCAGCACTGGCCAGCAGTGAAGACATGGGCATTGAATAGATGCTGCTCTGATAGGAAAGAGGAGCAATAACTAGGAAAGGACTTGAAAACAGCAAGGAAATGGTAGAAGCGGTGTAACCAGGAAGGTTCCTTCCCTGCTCTACACACACAGCCCGTTCCTTACCCAGAAAAGAGACTGTACCTCTCTTTTTGTGCCACCGAAGGACAGAAGCTTGCCTTCTGGTAGGCACATGAAAGGCTTCTGCTGCTGCTGTGCCCCACATCTCCGACCTCTCTGTTGGGGATTTGCTTGGTTTGGTTGCTGGGTTTCCTGTTGCTCTGTCAAAGGAAAGAAAACCCTTTCTTTGGTTTTTTGCAGAAGCCTTTTTTAACCTGTCCCTGGGTTATGTTCATCTTGTTCAAGCAGTTTTCTTTGAGTCCTTGCATTACCTGGTGGTCTCCTGCTCTGTTTGCTCTGCTCCAGCCCTTTCTAACTACTGTGCTGATGGCTCTGATTGTAGCTGACAGGCAGTTGCATGAGACAGAGTGGGAGCTGTAACCCTGAGCAAGCTCTGGCCTTTCACTGCCACAGCAGCACCTCTAATGGTGATAGACAGGGCTTGGCTTGAAAGGCGTCCCAACAAAGCATCTGAACGGCTGCAGTTGTCCCATTAAACCAGAGCTGTCCTTTGGTGCCATGAGGAAAGAAAACAGGCTTCTGTGTTTGTCCCATTCACTGATGTTCAAAGTTATCCAGTCCCTTTGTAAGCAGTTTAGCTGCTCCTCCGCACTGGTCTCTGCAGAGCTGCTGCAGTATCTTCCACTTGGAAAGCAAATCTCCTGCACCCTGGGGAGCTGTTTTCCATGGGTTATTCCCAACTGGCAGCCACACTGCACATTTTACCAGACACAGCATTAGTTCTGCCTATTCATGGGTGCTGAGAGCTCTCCTAGAGCTCCACGTCATGAGGGCAGCTCATGGGGCAGGCTGTTTGTGGCAGTGGTTCATGATACAGCCTTGTGGTCTGAATCAGCCTCTTCCGCATGTCCAGTGGTGAGAAAGAGATGAGGACCAAAGCAGGGAGGCAGCTGCAGCCTGTCACAGAGATGTCCCCTGTAGGTGCCAGGCTCTCATTTTCTCTCTTGTCATTAAAGCTCTTTGCAGGAAGCCGTTTTTCTTGGAATTGCTGTGATTTGCTTAAAAGGTGTATCTTTGAGCTGCCTGAATGAGCACATCTTCCAATGAAGAGGCAGTGCTGCGCCTCTCCAGCGTGCCCTCCTTACCTGGGGAGAACTAAAGCACAGTCCCCTGATGAAATCAAGAATTGATTATGCAGTGCCTTGGAGGCAAAGCTGGTGCCATATGGAAAACAATTATGTACCAGAGCTCCTGCTTTGGTGCTTCTATGAATGACAAGCTCAGGATGACAGAGCTGCTCTGTAAAGACAGGCTGTGCAGCCCGTGTTTGCAAACAGTCTGTCCTCTGTTTTGTTGAATTCATGCGTCTAATCTCGTTGTTTTGCTTTGGATTAGTCCTGGATCATTGGACGCGTTGTGTCAGCAATGTTTGCTCTTCAGGTCAGGATGTCATGGCTGTTGATCTCTTCTTTTGGTAGGATTTAGCATTTAGAATAAGTCTCAGGACGTTATAAATGCGCAAAGATAGGGAAAATACAAATCTGACCAGCAAACTCCAAACCCTGCTGCATCCGCTTCATTGGCAATGAGGATGCACACCAAGAGGTGGACACTGTTCCTTAGCAGGGATGGTTCAGTCCGGGGTGGGTAATTTGTCTTGCTCTTCTAAAAAGGGGTGAACTTGGCTGCTGGGAAGAACGGATGCTGCCCTCCCCTGTGGTACAGCTTACAGATACACAGCAGCCAGCGTTTCACCCAGGCAGAATCCTGCCGCTGCCATCCCCATTTCACAGTGCAATTCTTCAGCATCCTCCTGTAAGGTCACAGCTCTGTGTGCTCGGAGCCGATCGCCTTGAAAACCTCTGCAGAAGGAAATATTCCGTGCACATCCTTGGACCTGACTTTATCATTTTAATACGCCGACAGCCCCAGCCTTCCCCAGGGCAGAGCCCCACCATGAGCCAGGAATACAAATGGCATGATGGAGAGGTCCCTACAGCAGCCCCTTGCTGGCAGCTCTGTGTGATCCAGCGTGCTTTTTCCCTTTCCTGAGGCAGGGAGGCAGCACCCAGTGGCTTCATACAAGTAGAGATCTATCAATAGCTGCCATTGCTTTTGGTTTATGAGGCTGGGATTTATGATGATTGCTTCATAAATAGGCAGCATCTTCAAGTTGCAGTATAAATAAGTTGCAAAGTAAGACCTCTGCATAGTTTTGGTAAGGGATACTGATGCTTTGTAAAAGGACAGAGCATTTCTCTTCTGATTGCACTTGCCACCTTTCCTGCTTTTTGAAAAAGAAATGCTGCAAGCTCTCCCCAGGAAACGGGAAAGAAGAAGGAGAGAACAAGGGCATTAAACAAGACATGGTTGTTTGTTCTTTGTAAAGCCACTGCTCATTGTATATCATGAAACTGAAGTTCTCTTTGGCTTTCCCACTACAGACCACGTCTCCATTGGGGGACTTGGGGACAGCTTTTATGAATATCTCATCAAATCTTGGCTGATGTCGGACAAGAAAGACTCTGAAGCTAAAAAGATGTATGATGATGCACTAGAGGTAAGGAGCAAATTGCTGCTCTACTTTGTGGGGAAGGGGGACATGGGTCTTCAGAATGTTTCAGGCAAAAATACCCTAGATCTTTGGGTTTCTATGGTATTTACTGCACTCCTTTCCACTAAGTAAGTACTTAGTAAGTAAGTGACTTACTCTTATTGTCCACCATGTATCTTAAAATCCTGGTTTTCATCCCTTTAGGCAATAGAAAAGCATTTGGTCAAGAAGTCAGCTGGAGGATTGACCTACATCGCTGAGTGGAGGGGTGGTGTCTTGGATCACAAAATGGGCCACCTGGCTTGTTTCTCTGGGGGCATGATCGCCCTTGGAGCTGAACACGCTGGAGAAGGGAGGAAGCAACATTACATGGATCTCGCTGCAGAGATAACAAGCACATGTCATGAGTCTTATGCACGCTCAGGTAAATCTGTGGGCTGCCTAGAAAGTGTTAGTAAGGGGTCACCTACAGCCTTAGGAGGCTCAGCTTTTGTGTGGCAGAGGTTTGCATCCCTGTGTGTGATTTTCACTTGTCCTTTCTGGGCTATCTAGAAGAGAAAGCAATCTGATTTACAGCTGGAGCAGAGGGACAGGCAGATGGGAGCTCCTGTGGCAGAGCTGGGAAATGAACCCACAGCTTAGTCCCACCAGAACTGGCCTTCTCCCAGCTAGACTATAGTTTGATCCTATCTTTTCACATCCCTTTGCAGACAAAAAGGGGAGATTAACAGATTAATTGTAAAGCATCCCACTCGATGGAGCAGAGCGGCTGAGAAGCCCAGCAGCAGAGTGTGGGAGACCTGCAGCTGCTGGTAGGAACAAACCAAATGAAGTCTCTCCTGCTGTTGAACAGAGGCTGGCTAAATCCTGCTGTTTCCCAAGGCCTGGAAAATTAGTTTCACCACCCGGTGTGCTTGTCAGGGAGGGCTTTGGGTGAGCAGTGAGGTGATGAATGAGAGTCTGGGTTATTCTCTGCCTGCAGGGCTTTCAGCAACAGGGGCTTGCTTTGGACACCGCTCCTTTGTAGGCATCTCTGTAGCTCTTCTGAGACTGCAGGCAGCGAAGCAGCACTCTGCTTGCCGGGACCTTGTCAAGCCCAGGTCTGTCTGCTCAGACTGTTCCCAAAGGTTGTTTCACACCTTCACCACACCAGCAAGCCCATACTGGCAGCCGGTGTTCAGCACGTTTGCCCAATAAACTTAAAGCTAACCTGAAATGTTCACAAATAACTCTCTTTTTCCCCCCAGCGCTTCCAGAACTAAACCAAGCCACCCAAACTAACAACCCTTTGGTTGTGAGTGCCTGGAGCCAGTTTTCACCTTCAGCAATACCCATCAGCATAGAAAGGACAGTAGCAACCTGCCCGCACTGGGGACAGTGCTGTCACTTCAGCAGGCTCATTGGTTTACAGAGAATGTCCATGCATGTCACCCTGGCTCTCAGCAATGGCCCAGCACTGTTAGGTCCCCATGCCCAGGGGAAGGTGTGCGACATAGCTGGAGAAAGAAAATGACTCCCTGGAACACGGCCTTGTGGTAGACACATGGGAACAGCAAGAGAAACCTTTTGGCACGATCACAGTCATAAAATCACAGACTGGTTTGGATTAGAAGGGATCTTAAGATCATCAAGTTCCAGCCCCCAGCTTTGGGAAGGGATGCCTCGCCCCAGACCATGTCGCCCAAGGCTCCAAACAGCCTGGCCTTGAACACTGCCAGGGATGGAGCATTTACCGCTTCTTAGGGCAGCCTGTGCCAGGGCCTCACCACCCTCATAATCAACCTCTCTGCTCAGTTTCCCTGTTTCTTGAACAGGGAGAGGGTTGGTGTTGGAAGTGGGGATCAGAGTGCTAGCCAGTGCTTGCAAGAGATTGAGATTCTCATGTAAGGGAAACTCCAAAAGACCTATGTTATTACAAAATCCCAGTGAAATGGATGAAGTCCTCCCCATCATCCTGATGTGTTCCTTCTCAAAGAGGCTGCTTGTGGACCAGAGGAAAGGCAGAAGAAGTGATTGCAGGTCCCAGGTACCACTTCTTACAGCCTCCTTGCTGCAGTGCAGGTGGAACAGCTCAGTCTGGTGGACAGATAATTGTGAGGCAATTCCTAGGAGCAAATACCAGCCCAGCAGAAGTGCCAGGACGTGGGGCAGATTTGTGCCAGCCCTCTGCATGCTCAAATCTGGTCCAAGTTTGTGGGGTTTTCCACCCTCAGAAACACTTCATCCTCACCTAGGTAGTACCCACATACCACAGCATGAGCAACGCCTGGAGTGGCAGTGGGCACAGCTTGTGCACTCTGTGGAGCTGCCCCTGTTTTGACATCAGCGTGAGGTTGATCTGATAGACAAGCACGACTGCTCTGCTCACACAAGCCCTAAGTGCACGTTGGCAGCCTGAGCAGTATAAAAGCACGTGGCCAGTCTGTTTCCTTCTGCTCAAAATGATTATTGCATGTGTGTGATTTCTGTCTAGATACCAAACTGGGCCCCGAAGCCTTTCGCTTTGATGCTGGAACTGAAGCCATGGCAACCAGACTCAGTGAGCGCTACTACATCCTGCGGCCAGAGGTGGTGGAAAGCTACATGTACATGTGGCGCCTGACACACGATCCCAAGTACAGGCAGTGGGGCTGGGAGGTTGTGAAGGTATGGTTGGAATAACGCTGCTGGATTCTTACACAGCTCTTTCCTTTGGAGAGAAAAGAGCAGACTCTCAGTCGTGTTGGACGCTAAGACACATTAGCCGTGGGGCAGGAATGCACTAAACAGCTCGATGTAGTGCGGTGTCTGTTGATCATTGTGAGTGTTTTCTTCTCCCTTTTGGGCTACACTAAAAGCAGTCAATCAGAGCAGGGGAGGTTTATGGAGAGGAGTGCTGCAGACAGCAAAACCTGCCATTAATGTAACAGCCCTCTGCACAAAGGAGTCAATGTTCTGTCTGCAGTATCTAGGCTGCTCAGAGTCATGGGTTTGTAATGTGCCAGGGAAGAGCAGGATCCTGCCTTTGCCCTGGGTCTTGTCTTCTTCCCACAAAGACCTCCCAGCCAGAAAGTCCCTCATGTCTTTCTAGCTCATGCAATAGCCTGTTAGCCCCTGCCCACACTCAGCAGGAGCTGCATTTCAGTGGCACAACCGTCATTTGTCTTCTCCCTGGAAAAGAGCCTCCACAAGCAGCGAGTTACCACCTGAGATCTGGTTGTGCTATTTCTGCAACATCAAGGTCAATCAATCAACTAACTTAGGTAGTTTATGTTTCTCTTGCTATTTCATTAGAACCAGCTCTATTCCCAGAGTCTGGAGTAATCACCACACTCTTAGTGAGAGACAGAGCCTACTGGAATCCTGGAATTTGATTTGTAAAGCGGACTTGTAATGGAACTGATGATGATTAATGAGTTACTACTGCATGCTGGTGTGTGTTACTGAGATTTCTTTTCCTTTCTCAGGCCCTGGAAAAGCATTGTAGAGTAGAAGCTGGTTTCTCTGGCATCCGAGATGTTTATACCACAACCCCGACCCATGACAACATGCAACAGAGTTTTTTCCTCGCAGAGACTCTGAAGTAAGTCCAGTGTCACAGAGGCCTTTCAGAGTAGCATAATTCCTGCAGCATCAACACTCTTGTCTGCTCAGTCTAATAATAAGGGGGAAGTCTTATCCTTTGTGGGGAAAACTGGGCAAGGCTGTGGGTGCTGCAAAGCTTTGGTAGTTTCCTCCTGTAGAACTACTGCTATCATTGGCACTCTCGAGGTTTTTGTGTGCAGCATTTAAAGGACTCTTGCTGTGATTTAGAGCTGCTCTAAGTGGGAGGCTCTGACTGCTGAGCTCCCTTGCATTTAGCTAACAGCCAGCCTGTCTCCTCTGCCAGGTTGATGCCCTGTATACAGAGCAGACGTGACTATGGCCTGAATTTGCTGCCCCTGGGTGCAGAGCTGCCTTTTGCAGGTAGCATGAGCTAACGTTGTTGTTGATCACAGATGCCCTTCCCGTTGTGCCACCTTTGCACCAGGGCTGGTAGTTTCAAGCAGGAGAGTGAGGCAGGGAATGAGGGAATGCATCACCATAAACTGTGGCAGCTGAGGCCAGTGGCAGCCCCCATCACAGTCCTGCTGCCAGTGCCTGTGTGTGCCTGGAGTCCCACTGGTGTTTCCTTCCATCTCCCTCCCGGCTCCAGGTACCTCTATCTTCTGTTCTGTGAAGATGACGTGCTGTCTCTGGACGACTGGGTGTTCAACACAGAGGCTCACCCCCTGCCAGTCAACCACACGAACTTTAAAGCAAGCGTGCAGCAGTGAGGCCACTGCCCAGGCCCTGCAGCTGCAGCCTCGGTGTGTTAACGGCTTTTCCTTTCCATTCAAGGAATTTGCACTGTTCCTGAAATGGTATTTTGGGGCATAGTCCAATTCCGGACAGTATTGTATGGGGAAGATGAAACCATGATGTAAGCACCTTCTTTTCCTCTGTGAGGAGCTCTATTAGCCTGATACTGAGATGTTTATTCTGGGCCATATTGTACACAGTTCATAGACATTCCTTTATACAGAGAATTTATATGAAATCCACTGACTTTGCTTTATAGTGGCCAAAGGACTGGAAGTTTGCCATAAAATAGACTTCACACACACACAGCCTCCTTTCCTTTCTCAGTTTCATTTTTGCCTTTTATATACTCATGGATTGACCACCTTTCTAATGAACAGTTGCCAATATACTGTGCTTCCTAGGCACTTAGGAAGGACAGGACAGGAGCACGAGGAAGGGGAGATGCCCTTTATGTGAGAGAGCAGGTGGAGTGCATGGAGCTCTGCCTAGAGATAGATGAGGAGCTGACTGTGAGCTTATGGGTTAGGATTAAAGAGAAGACATAAAAGTGACATTATAATGGGTGTCTGCTATAGGCCACCTGACCAAAAAGAGCCCACTGCTCAGCAAGACAGGGAACCTGATTACACAGGACATGGAAACAGTTGAAATACCAAATGCCACCTTTGTCTGTCTTTACTAGCAAGACTGGTCTTCAGGAATCACAGGTTCCATAGACCAGGGGAAAGGCTGGAGCAAAGATGTACCTTTGGTGGAAGAGAATCAGATCATGGAATACTTAAGCCAACTGGACATACATAAGTCCATGGGCCTTGAAGGGATGCACCCACAAGTGCTGAGAGAGCTGGCAGATGTCACTGTCTCAATAATCCTTGATTGACCATGGCAACTGGGAGAAGCACCCAAAGACTGGAGTAAAGCAAATGTTCCTCCTATCATCAAGAAGGGCAAGGAGGAGGACCCACAGAGCCATATGCTCATGAGGCTCACCTCAGTCCCTGGGAAGGCGATGCTATCCTGGGAACCATTTCCAGGCCCAGGAACAACAAACAATTCCTCAGGAGTAGCCAGCAGGGCTTCACCAAGGGGAATCAGGCTTAGCCAACTCGCTAAACTTCTGTGCTGAAATGACTGGCCTGGTAGATGAGGGGAGAGCAGCAGACAGAGTCTTCCTGGACACTGTCAAAGGAGATCATCATAGGCAAGCTGATGATCTATAGGCTGAGTAGCCAGTGAGGTGGGTTGAAAACTGGCTGATGGTTGGGCATAGAGGTGGTGATCAGTGGCACAACGTCTGTTACAGGCCAGTAGCTAGCAGAGTATCCCAGGGATCAGTACTGGTCCAGTCCTGGTTAACATCTTCATTAATGATCTGGATAATGTGGCAGAGTGAACCCTCAGCAAGTTTGATGATGACACAAAACTAGGAGGGGTGGCTGATAGACCAGAGGGTCGTGCTGCCATCCAGAGGGACATCACCAGGCTGGAGAAATGGGCTGGTAAGAACCTCATGAAGTTCAATAAGCAGAAGTGCAAAGTCCTGTACCTGGGAAGAAACAAGCCCATGCTCCAGCATGTGCTAGAAAGCATCTTGGCAGAAAAGGACCTGGGGGTCCTGTGGACACCAGGTTGACCATGAGCCAGCAATGGGCCCTTACTACAAAGAAGGCCAGTGGTATCCTGGGCTGCATTAGCCCCAAAGCATTGCCAGCAGGGTGAGGAAGGTGAGCCTTCTCTACTCAGCACTGGTGAGGCCACAACTGCAGTGCTGTGTCCAGTTCTGGGCTCCTCAGTACAAGAGAGAATGGACATAGTGCAGTGAGTGCAACAAAGGACCACAAAGATCATTAAGGGACTGGAACATCTCTCCTACGAGGAGAAGCTGAGAGCTGGGACAGTTTACCCTGCAGAAGGCTCAGGGCGAACCTTTTATATATACATATATTTAGGAGGGAGGATGCAAAGAGGATGGAGCCAGGCTCTTCCCAGTAGTGCCCAGTGACAGGACCAGCACAAACTGAAACACAGGAGAGTCCTGAACATCAGGAAACGCTTCTTGTACTGTGCCAGTGACTGAGCACTGCACAGGCTGCCCAGGAGGCTCTGGAGTCTCCATCCTTGGAGGTGCTCAGAAGCCACCTGCAGCCAGGTCTGGGTGGCCGTGCTTGAGCAGGGGGTTGAACCAGATACCCCAGAGGCTCCTGCCAACCTCAGCCATCCTGTGATTCTGTGGTGTCAAAGCTGTAACTAAATCAGAAGCTGTCTGCAGAGTTCTTGATTCTAACGTATTTTTGTATACTTTTTCTGTGCTCTTAAACCCCATTTCCCACACGTGACATCTCATTTCACTGCCCTTCATCGGTTTTGTGGGTTTCTACTTTTATTTGGAACTAAATGTTATGAGTCACTTGTAATAATTTCACTGCTGTAATAGTCAAATCTGTGAAAGAGAATAAAGTCTTGTAACATAAAAAGCATGTTTGGGTTATCCTCTGTAAAGCCATCTGCCAGAGACCTGCTACATCATGCTTGGAATGACTAGGTGACAATACTGCTTGATTTCAAGAGTGTTTCACAATAGATGTTGATTTCCAGAGTACTGTAGCCAGTGTGTGTGGACAGCAGTTCCCATCTGCACCAGCTCTCTTAAATTGCTTCTTCCCCATCTGATAGGGGTTAGCAGCAGCTCTACGAAATGTCTCATTTTTCTAGCACAAATAAATAATCCCCAGCCAAGTTTGCGCTTCCGTGTGCGTTGTTTCTGGAATGAAGTAACACAAGGGAAGGAAAGGCAAAAGCCCGAGGCCAGGTTGTTCCATGCCTCAGGCCCTGAGCCAGCGTTCGACCCGCGCATCCTCCGAGCAGGACGAGTGTGCAGGAACGCTCACGCACAGCTCCTGCTCCTGTGAGTACCTGCTTCACACTTCTTGCTACAAGGGCTGGATCTGGGATCTGGAATCTGCCTCCTCCCTCCCAGCAGCCGTTCCTCTGGTCACTGCAAAGCTGCACGGCCCTTGGTGAAGGGGTTTGTGCCTTCTCTTGCTAACTGCTTCATCCAGCAACTTGGGAAGATAAAGTTGCTTTGAGCAAGTTGGGAAAACAAAAGATGTGTCTCTGAATTCATGCCTGTGTAATTCCCCAAGAGAAATACAGTTGTTGGATGGGGACTTAGCATTATCCCAGGGATAAAGCTGCTGCCTGGTAAGCTTGGCCTAGAGGAATGGGTTTTGGTAAATAAACATCTTGGGAGTGAGTTATCAGAGAGATTTGGATACCAGGAAGCTGATTTAGCTCAGAGGGGTTTTATAATGGATTAAGGGAATTCCATAAATAAAAATGTCTTGCTCTTGGAGTAACTCAAAGCTCTTTGCCTGGCAAAATGTAAATCCCCAAAATAAATAGCATGGTTCTAGTTTCCTTTAGAAATAGATCCTTGGTATTATATTAAAACTCTGCTCTTGTTTTCTCTTCCACACAAGTGAGCAAGAAGGGTATTTGTAAAGTCACATCCACACGCTGCTGGAGGAGAGCTGCTGCTTCCTGCACTTCAGTGGCTGCATCACAAACAGGGAGGGGGTTTAGCTGCCTGGTGATGTAAATCTTACTGATAAATTTGCTCACCAAGACACTTGGATGGAGCTTAGCACCAGCCACAGCAAGAGCTTTGTGCTGCAAACAGCCATGCTTGGAAATTGCTGCTCTCCCACACCACAGTCCTGCAACTATTCCTGCCTGTGTTCACAGATACCCACAGTTAAAGCCCTGAGGCCAGTGGATTAATTACAGGCATCAAGTTAAGCATGCATGTGTTTAGCGGGAATAAAGCTTCATCCCAAGGATCAGCTTTGTTCCAAGGACTGGCGCTGATCCACAACTGCGATTTTTCTGTCCTATGACAACGCAGGTAACGGGGATGTTTCCCCCACTGGTGTGTTGAAAAGCTCATGCTCTTACCTTGCTCCTCTGCACACTCGAGCCTTGGCTGGATGCTCCTCAAGCAGAGCCCTCAGCTCTGTGAGAAGAAGCAGAAGCAGGTTCTGGGATGTCCCCCTCTCATCTTCCACCTATCTTGTGTCCTTCCTGCTGGGTGGGGTGGTGGGATGTCTGCATCCAGATGGACAATGAACATCTTTGTCTTCAGGCTTGGAGTAGATAAAGAAATGGGGTGCTATGTTGAACCAGAGGTTTGGTTTTAAATGTCTAATGGAAAGGACCTGGGAAGGTGTGTGCGTCTGAGCTGCTTTCCTGCCTTTCAAGTCTCAGGCATGTGGGACATCAGTAGGAATTCTGCTGTTGATTTACAGTGGGGTTTTTCTACTTTGGAGTTACCTTACCAGGAAATGCGATGGGCCTACATGATTTCCCATTTCCCCTGTTACATTCACGTTCAGAAGCGGTCGTTCTCATGTTAAGTTTCACCATCAGAAATGTGGCCTTGTTTATGTCGGAAGGAATTTCTTGTAAATGAAGTTCTAAAGAGAAAGTTGCATCAGTCAGAGAGATGAAAGCTCCTATGGCTTGTAGACCGCCTTAGCTGTTGTCACCGCCCATACAAGGAGGGAAGACAAAACCATGCAGAAAACAAATGCATCTTTTTGTAAGCCACACTTCCTTTTTACAGCGTTATTCAATTCCCTTGGAAGGCTTTCAGTGCAATTGGTTATTGAATACAAAAGCCTGGCAGCTGTGGGATTTTTCCACATACGTTTTGATCCGCTCTGTTTATCTGATTGTTCCACATGTGATGCACCCAGCGCTGGCTCCCAGTGGCAGCGGTTTCAAAGTGGCAGCAGTTACTTCTGCTCACGTTTGGGTCTGTGGCTTCCTTCCCTGGGGAGCCTCAACCAGGTTCTGTGCTGCAATTGGGAATCCTCTCAATAAACCACCCCTGCCTTGTAATTGCTTTTGTTCAGTGAGAGCTGGTGAGTGTTAGAACTGCAAGTGACCCACCAGATTGGATTGCTTCCAATTGGAATAGGAAAGGCCAAGGAGGAGTTAGAAATTCAAGCTCATGGGAACTGGGTAGGCATTGGCTCTTGCTCTTCAACTAAATGGTCTACTTTGAAATGTCTCAATCAAACTGCATTTCACTCTGCAGCCTTTGCTGGCCATTCTCTCCCAGGATGAACTGCATGTTTCCCATGGCTGTGAAGCTTGGCACAGTGCATCCCGGAGCAGGATTCAAGCTCCTATTCTGCAGTAAACACACCTCTCATTTTCTTGTTCCCTTCAAAAAGCACATGTGAAACCAGACTTGAATACTCCTTTTTCCTTACTTTTTCCAGAGGTAATCCTGGTTTGGGTTTGGCTCAGTCTGATTGGGATTTGTTTCCTCGGGAGGGAAAGGGGAGATCTGTTTCCAGGTGCTTTCTCAATCTGTGCACAGAGCTCACATTTTAATGCCATCTTCCATTACACCATGATGGCTCTGACTTTCAGACAGGCTGTGGTTTCAGGCTATGGGAATAGGGCCATCAATTTAAACAGTTCCTCTGCTCTGGAATGTGGAGTTACTGCATGGACTTTCCATATGGAAAACCCATCCCACTACTGCAAAAAAAGGTCGGTCCAAGTCTTTCATCCCTCCTATGAATCTCTCAGTATCTTTCCTATCTTCAGCCAGGCTCTTTCCCTGCTGGCAAAGGGAGAAATCTGGGATAGTTCTTCCTGCTGGGCACATTTTCTTGGTTCTTTCTCTACCACAAGGATTTCCTTTGATACAGGTGTGCCTGAACAGGCCACATGGCAGATGTCTGGGTATTTAAAATGCTTCGTGAGCACTGTAACCGATCATCTCAGGAGCCAGCAGTGTAGAGCAGGGAGCTGCTGGTTTTGTTCTCTTTTGAGGAGAGTTAGTTCCCAGCAGATGCCCTGAAGTACTTCACCTTGGGTCTTTCATTCTTTTTCCTAGCAAATAATTCATCCATTTGTCATCTTTATATGGTCGCTGATGACACTGGAAATGATTCAGAGGTAAAATGAGCCCCTCTGCTTCTCGTCTAAATGATATCATCTTGGCTCTGCCAGCCACCCTGTCAGTTCTCCTTCTTCATATAGGTGTCTGCAAGGCTTGGTCAACTCATCGCACCTCTTGC
>JANHGB010041890.1:0-18538 GCA_026283785.1 Coracopsis vasa
ATAATCCCTGATAATTAGTAGACAGTCACTAGTCTTGTGAAAATAAACTGCTATGAATATCTGATTCTGCAGCATCCAGTGGAAGTGCTTGAATAGGAAGATGGTGGAATGCAGGAGAATGCTGGCCAGTTTCATTGTTCAAGGCTTTATCAGCATTGTTATCATTGTTATCTGTTGTTAATCAACACATTTAAGCATACAAATTGGTTTAGGCACAGCAGGAACCGCCTGGGAAATCTCAAGAGCTGCCTGAAATTCCCGCTGGGGCAGCTCTTGTGACAATCTGTCAAATACTTCTTGTGCAGATAGCCAGCAGTTCAGTCAATCACCTCCTTTCAATTTGGTCTGCTGTCTCAAACCAGTCCTTTATCTCATCTATGCAGACGACTAGCCTGGGAGTTTCAGGACCACTCTGGGAATTAACAGCTGAAGTGCATTGGGAGTGCACACAGGCACAGCCCTGAGACCCAGCTACATTACAATTATAATTAAATAATTAAACATTATTTTTCTGCTTAAGTCTTATAGCCCTTGCCCATCTATCTGACCAAATGATGTCAATGTCTGACCTACTGAAGTACCTTCCCAGTTCAGACGGAAGTGGCTAAGGAGTGACTCATCTCATGCTTAAGTAAAAGCCTAAAGTTAGGTGATACTTATGGTATGCATAAGTATCACATATCACATTTATCACATATCACGTATCACATTTATCCCAGCTTGGTTTTGATCTCTGGATCACATCACTGAATTTGAGCGTGCAGACTACATCAACATTTCTGATACGAAATCACCTAAGGCAGCACTTGTAGTGAGATGTGTGGTCTAGTTTCTGGGAACAGTAGAAGCTAGAATATTGTGGATATATGCAGCAAAGTATGGAGCTTTCCACATTTTACTTCCAGGTCAAATGCTCACCTATTGCAAAAACCAACTCATCATTCCTACCTCCAAGTTCAAAGATCACTTGCAGCTTGTGGGCTGAACTATTTAAAGGAAATGGGTTTTCTGCTTTACTGATGATGAAGAGACTACATCTATTTGCGCCATCAAGATTCACACAGAACAGAGCAGGCAACTACTCATTCTACCTTCTGCTTCCCTTCGCTCACCTGATGATGTCAGCAGTCTGTCAAACAACATCTGGGAAAACAATCTCAACTCATCTGTATTCCACACAACACAAACTGTACTGCTTTATCAGCTGCTCTCTCAGCTCTGGGCCAAAGCAGATCACACTGGGTTTAATGTCTATACTTCCTTATGAGTGAACTGACATGAGACTCCACGTCGAATAATGAAGTGTAGAATCTCAGTGCTCATGTTGCTTATCTTCAATAGTTAGCTCTGGAGTATCTTCATGTAAAACTGAACTGAATAAGCCACAACATCCTGCAGCCTGGTATTTGCAAGCCACTGCTATAATGGGTCTTTTAGATCAATGTTTCACAGGTATGGGGTTTTTTTTCTTTTATTTAATGTTCAAAGAAGACAATTTTCAGCTTCCAGTTACTTTGTGGGATGCACTGCTGTAATAGCTACACCTACTGCATTAGGACCAAAGCTGAGTAACATGACTAATGTAACCATACAAAGTGAATCTACATTGCCAAGTAACTTTCCAGTTTGTAGTCACAGCCGTATGTGGCCACACAAATTTGGAAGAGTTATGTGTGGGCCATATTGAGTAGAACAAGAATGAAATCTGCAGCTATGGAATGGCTCAATTACTGACACCATTATCAGCTGCCCACACTTCAAGGATGCTTATTGCTGATTACTACACGCATGTAGCAAGTCTAGTTAACGGGAGAGAGTTGCACTGGCAGTATAGTTCACAATCTGAACAGTTTCTAAGCTGAGGGAGAGCTTTTAACCACAGATCACCTTTGTGATTATTGGCAAAGCAAAAATGAGACAGGCCAAGATATGTTGGGGGAGGTTACGATTGTCTTAGTAGAACTGCCTGTTAAAATGATCAAACTAGCTGTTTAAAAGAAATACAGCCAGAAAGGTTCTATCTCAACTGTTGCTGACCTTTTTCCTAGAGACGCTGTTATCATGGCTCAGCTCTACAGCCAAGTCTCCTCCTCTCCCATTCCATCCCCTATCATGTGCCTCGAGCAAAGATAGGCCTTTTCGTGACCATTCTTCCCTGTGCTCCATCCTTCTTCCAAGCAGGCTGGTGTTAGTTTGGCAGCAGCCTCCTCCAGGGAGAGAATGAACACAGGCTCTTTGTGGTGCAGGACGGGCATGAACAGATGTGACACCTTGCAAAGGGAAAATGAGTCTTCTCTAAGTTTCTATGTTTGTTTGTGGGCCATACAAATTCTGGGATAATCAGTGGAACCTTGTCTTCCCTTTCTTGCAGTGAAGCGTCCAGTTTTCCTCTAAAATCCGTGAAAAAAAACCACCTACTGTAGAGCCTTATTTTCTACACCTTCCTCCAGGACACTGCTTGGTCTAACTCTATGCTAAACGGCAAATATTTTATGAATTGCAGGATATGTTAAGAAATGTTGCCAAATATTTTAGTCTCCAAATTCTGCCTTTTAAAAAAAAACCCACCAAAACTCTAGTGGAAAACTGTTGCCATAATTCTAAACAGCTCCTTGAAAACAAAAAAACCCCATCCATACTGTTTATGGAGGATCTAACATTATGTCCTTCCTTTCACTGTCTGAGCAGGAACAGGAGCAGAACAGGACTTTTCCCATGACTTAAGGGCATAAGCTAACATGCCAGCTCCTGCTGCATTGGAAGTATGAGGCTGGAAATTCATACATATCAAAAAGGAAAAAAATAAACATGAAATTAAATGTTTTCTGTAGCATCTGTGTTCCAAGACAACGAAACCTTGGTAAATGAAAGCTAAGTGAAAATGTTCTAGCTATTGTTCTGTCTAAACCCTTTAAAATGCCAGCAATTGGCACTGATTACATGTTTAAAAAAGAACTGCGGAGTGTCATTAAAACTGAAACATAGTATGTATTGTAACATTGTATTCATATATCACCTTACAGAAAGGTAGAGTTTCTAGTAAACATTCCAGCATCAGCTCTATGTTTTTGAAACACTGGACAGCATAATACAGTTCTTAAGGGTATGGGTGAAATACATGAACCCGAAAACAATCATTAAATCCTCTCCAGAGGCTATGTAGGAAACACTGAGATGAGCTCCTTCTGCTGCCTGTAAACGGCTCCTCTGTCTTCTTTGCTAAACCTTGCAGAATGATCTGGATATGAGCCAGCATCATATCTGGCTTCTTAAAACTCCATTTATATTTACAACTCTTTGCTGTCCTTTGGCAGTGTCTGTCACATTCACCTATGCTGAGTACTACTTTATACTTGGGTTTTTTTGGCTACTGAAATCAGGAAAATTGCTTGGTATGCAGTAGCTGAGCTCTGAGCAAGAGTGGCAGACCTAGAAAGATGCATTTATGCATCAATACCTGCATTTGGTAAGAAAGTGGTCCCCAACCTAAAGCAAGACAGTCCAGTGTTGCTTTAGGTTACCTGCCATATGAAAATTGAAGCTGGGTGGAAGAGGGAGGTACAAAACAAGACTCTGCTCTGTAGCCTCGTATCTGCACAGTGTTTGTCTATAAATCAGGAAGTTTGGGATCACTGAAGTAAGCTCTCTTGGTTATTATTTACTTAACTAGATTGGACCATACCCAAATGACCAAAAGGAAAGCACTAAGAGGTCTGTCTTCCCCAGCTGAGAGGCTAATTAAGCACTGTAAAAACCCTACAATTTGCAGAAAAGCACATGTAATATAGACACATACAAGATTTACAAGAATAAACCTCCTCCTTGCTATGAAGCTCTAAAGAACAGAAGGGAGGTCCTCTAGCTAATTAGGTTAATACCAGCTTATGGCTTCATGTAGAAGAACCAATAAAAAAATAAAACCAGCTAGAAACAAAACACTTTTCTCAAGGATCAATTTTTGCCTTTTCCATCTTTCTACAGCTTTTTGTTCTCAAGATTCTACAACACGGTGTGCTTTGTATTTACCCCTTAATTAGCACAGCAATTTGCTAAATTTTGCTTTTTCCCTTGTTTCAGGGTGTTGTTCAGAACAGCCTGGGAAGTCATTCAAATTATTGCCACCAACCTCAAATGCTAAAATCAGACTACTTCTTTCTACCTCCACAGCTAAAAAATGTGCAGCTCAAACTCAATGCTGTGCCTTCGTGATCTAATTTAAACTTTGTAACTATGAAAAGATAATTACTTTATGCTTTGAGTAAGTGATTTTTTCACCCCCCTCCCCTTAGAACTCTCTTCATATTCATTCTTTTGAAAGGGCATCCAGATAAAAAAGGCAGCTATTTTAAAATGTAGTACTAATACCTCATTAGAATGTGCGCACTTATGGCATTACACACCCGTGCTTAAGGAATGCAGGGAAGTTGAGCGCTTTCAATAACAGATTTGGGCTTATTGAACAAGATGCTTATGATTTCACCATTGCTACTAGAAAGAAGTACCTTTAGCAAACCATAATGTGATCAGATGCAATCTAACTTGGGCAGCCAGAAACCTCTTGATAGCAGCTAAAATTCTAAGATGCTAAAGAACATACTCCATCAATGGAGAAACTGCACTGATTTTAGCCATTTAGTATCTTCTAGTTAAGTGTAACTGGGATTCCAATCATGGGTTAAAATTAGTTTTAGCCAGGAAGAATATTTTAGCCAGCAGTTCTCCCACAAGTCCTCAATCCAGAGAAATGAATAAAAAAGGGATAACATGAAGTGTATGAGTAACATTTGTGTTTGTCTTTCTCTACCTTGAGTTCATCTGCATCATAGAAGTCTATGCGCACAGCAGGGACCATCCATGTCTGGAACAGAGTCGCCAGGATCTGTTTGGCAATTGCATCTGCGATGAGGTGGAAGTGGAGTGGGTTTCGCCTGATATAAGAAGAGAAAGAAATGCATTAGTTCAAAGGTTTGTGATTCCTGTTGTGAAAGGACATCATCAGAACTTACAAAGCTTTAACTATGCCTAAGGTCTCAAGGTAAAATATACAGCATGTTTGGTGGAGTCCTGCTCTGTGGCTAAAATGCTAAGACACTTACAATTTGAATAAACATGACAGTAATAGAAATACTGGACCAGTTTCTGGGTGGTTGTAAATAAACACAGTTCCTCTGACTTCAGTGGAATGGGATTATTTATAACAGCTAAGGATCTAGTCCCTTCTACCAGCTCCTTAAAAGAAGGCCAAGTTAATCCCTTTTGGGGACCTGAGCTGTGAAACTGATTGCTTTCAGTTTCTAGGTCAACCTGCTAATTTATCTTTGCGGTACAAACAGTTTTCTGTCGAGAAGTAGGGGTAGAAAGGAAGGTTAAAAACTAATCATCTGAATGAGGTGAAATTCCAGGACCATTGAGTTTACACACATCTTTTCAACAAAGCAAACTTGGGGGCATCAACAGCTGTCCTATGGGAACACAAAATCAGATGTTTCAGGTGAGTGTCTTCTAGGTACTGGCACAGTAAGCAGAATGGAGATTGTAAATTTCCCCACATCCCTGTTGCTAAGAAAGAGGGAGGGTTGAAGAAAAGGAGGAAGAATTATTTTCTTCCAAAACACCAGATGTGGGTTCACCTCTGTTACAAGACTTGAGCTGAGTGAAAAGCTTCAAAACAAGATGAGTGAAGCCAGTATCAGCAAGAGTGGCAAGGTTTGACAAAGTGTATGGAGTTTTCAACAGTAATGTGAACTTAGACATTACAAATACCATGTTTTAGCTTCTTTCGAGGGACAGTAAGCAACAAAGGCTGATCTTTACTCAGCTTCTGTGGCAGGAGTAGGAAAATTTGCCAGTGGAAGTTAGTCATGATGTGTCGTCTTCCACATTTATCCCTAGCTTAGCAAACTTCCATGTCAGCAGAGAAGGACAAAGTTTCAAAACCCACTAAGAAGACAGATGGTTCATGCAGACTTTAGCATTGGCTCAACCTTTCTTCAATTCCTACGGTGGAACAGTATAGTTTAATTTATGTGAAATTTGTAAAGGTAAATGGGTGTATACTTGTTATCTGGTCTTTTTCATCAAAAAAGAGGAGCATTTAGTGTCAGATGCTGGTTAAAGTGGAAGATGAATGATGCTACTACATTCTGCTGTGTGAACAAGAAGTGAAGGAATCTATGCTCGTTCAGGCCAATGTACTCCCATTAAACTTTTGAGCTTAACCCAAAAGATGAAGATTACTTCTTTCTCCATTTCCTGCATTATTGGACAAGATGTGCCTTTCCCTTTAAAGTTATTCTTCTTGCTTTGATGAGTAATACTGCTTCTCACTGAACAAAGTCCACAAGAAAATGTAAAAATACATGTAATGGTTCGTAGGATCATAACACACCACTCAGCGGAAACAGAAGATTGTTGTGAGAAGCAATGTATGGCTGGATTTTGCACTGTTAGAAATACCGCACCTGAGATCCAATACCGACGGATGCCAGTGAAGGTGTTGTATGGGCTTCAAGGGCACCATGATTAAAATAACGTGCTTACAGGTTACGTGCTGGTTAGAAGCCTTATGTATGAGCTAATCATAATGGCAGAATAAACCCACATCTGATCTATGTTTAACTATACCCAAAACACTGCTTTCCAAAAAGACAAAGGTCTTTCAATCTCCAGCTTGCCCTGGAATGAGGGGAAAGAGGGAAAGGCGAAGGCTGCCAGCTGCTGAGTGTCCCATTACCAAGCTAGAGGGATCACAGCAATTATAACTGCTTCACCAGCCCAGCAGGAGAGAAGAAGAGGACATCCTGGCTCATGCAGATTCCGCAGTAACCAGGCACCTTGCCAAGAAAAAATCGGGAAATAGCAGTGATAAGGAAATACATTTCATTAGCAGAGAAAAGGCCAAGAGAAACAAAGTACAACATCAGTGGCTTTGGGTACTGGCAAAGCAATATCTCTAGGCAAATAGGTGTTGAATATCAACATACACATCCTACACAGGTCCCTCTGCTTAGCAGGGGCTGAGGCCAGTATCTGGTAGAACTATTCCCCAGTTGGTGTTCTTTAGTAACTTCTTTCTCTTTTTTCAGGGTCATTTATCTATATACTGCAAAGTAGAATAAGAAGAGCAAAAAATCAGTCAAAACCAAGAAAGCTATATCTCTTTGAATCCATCATTTAGTTAAATGGAATTGATATAAAATTTCAAGATGAAACACGCTAGTTGAAAGGAAAAAATCTGATACAAAGACTCAGATCTTCAGTAGCAGTTTATACTTATCTGAATGACCCAAAGTGTGTGAAACTTAAATGGGAACAAGTGGGTGACATTTTCTTTAGTTCAGCTCCTACTGGGAAAAAGAAAAAAGGAGTAGTTGTACTCCTACACAGAAATCACTTTCAAGTTGTTAGCCTCATGGTAGAGATTCAGCTGGAAGGAAAGTATGTGTCAGAGAAAAAGCAAAAGATTATCACTTACAAAAATATATCCTCAAAACAGTGACCCACTGACATCTACAACTAAATGTGCATCATCCACACAAAATTTTACTCCAGACGAGATTTTAGTTATGTGAAATGTGAGGTTTAGCATGGTGCTAGAAGCCAACAGAGCACAGACTCAAACTTGCAAGACCTTCTGAAGGTAACACTACTAGCATACACACAGATGACATGTTTTACCTCTTCTGATCTCTGTAATATGCAAAGCCTAAAAGATAAGGATTGCCTCAAAATGTTTATGAAGCAAGTTCAGAAGCTTAAAGATCAAACAACATCCATTGTAAAAGATACAGAAGAGATTCTGTAGGATGAGAAGTCTTTCTTAAGACATATGAGAAAGGGATGTCATCATTATTTGCTAACATGGCTGAATCACTGGCTCTAAGAAATAGGGGTGACAATCAGGATATTGTGAGGGATTCCACTGAAAGCAACATATAATTAGACTCAGATGCTTTGCTGTACCATTTGATATAAGTGAAAGCTATTCCATTCTTCAGACTGGTCTTCTTCCATGACAGAGCTATTTTGGGATATGGGGTCTATAAAACTGAAATCAAACTCTATTGTTCCTATGATAAGTGAAGGGATAGCCATGTGGAAAGCTATTCTTTACAGACATTTAGCAGCTACACTTTAAAAATTTTAGGAAAGGTGGGGGATGATACCTGAGTCTTCCAGAAAGAGGCCTGAGTCCCTTATTTGGGTATACAAGGAAGGGTGGCATGGCCTTTGAAGAAATGAGCAGCTGAAGACACCAGAGTTTGCTAGTGGAAACTGAGTGGCATGAAACTTGAAAAATATGATGCTCTGGTTAAAGAAAAACCCAACTTCATTCTGTTGTGAAGGTAGATGAAGTTGTGAAAATGATCTCAATGAGGTTGGCTCCTGCAATAGCAGGGGAGTTAATGAGATGACTCAATAGATATTTTCTAATTCCCTGAGGCTCAGGACTTCAGTGCAACACATCTTTCTTGGGTTGAAGGGAACCTGGAATGAGGTCTCAGAGGAAGGGATGACCAATACAAACTTTCTCTTCTCTCACTCTAAACATGAGGTGGACTTCCTTTGACTCGAATTTCTCTAACTAACTCAAAGCACAGTTGTGTCTTGTGTTTACTTTTAATGCATGTATTACCCCATATAACTCCTGCTCCACTGGTCATGTCAACAGAACGGAAGACCCACACACAGTAGAGGCTGGTAGTATCTTGTGCTGCTAGAAAGTACTATCCTGTAAATGGTGACAGTATATGCAACTATGGAATAAGAAAGGTCAATATATGACAGATTTTATAAACTTCACCTACAAAATCAATAGGGTTTAGAAAATTCCCAGTATCCATATGAATTTGTGAAGTCAAGGTTTCTAGTATCCCAGGTTTCAGAACAGACAGCTCTTGAATTCTGAGCACCAGGTCTTCCATTTTCCCCACTATAAAAGCAGATATTGAAACAGTCAGAGAATTTCTCTCAAGTTCCAGAAATACTTAATCTCATTCACCTCAAAGATTTGAACATCTGAACTTTTATGAACTAAAATTTTTCACAGTTTCTGCTACATGGAAAATGTTTATGCTCTAATGTCTTAATGCATAAGAATTCAATTTCAAAGTATTGGTATTTCCTATCAGTGGAAAGTTAAGGTTTTAACCACTTGATTTTGAAAGCTGCAAATCTTCATATATTAAATTATTTCCACTTATCTTAAAATCAGAATGCTATCTGACAAAGTAAACCATACGTAAAGAGCACTCATTTATTTTCTTAAATTGCTTTCCTCAAAAGTGAACGAAATTATATTCTGGCCAAGATTTTCAAGCATGGGTGCTTAAATATAGTCTCTTAGGCCTAAATATAGGAGCTGAAATGAATGCTCTCATTTTCAGAATTGCTGAGGTCCTATGAAGTTAGTAAAATGTAAGGAAGCCAGTAATTTTAAAAGTCAAATTATGAATTTAGGAGCCTTTTCCAAGGTACCCATTTTGATTTTTTTTTTTAAACCATCATGTCTTATCTTTGCATTTCGAAACTTCTTATCCTTCATCAGAGTTTTGATCTGCTTGCTCAAGCATTTGTGGCCCATTCTTTTTGAACAGCCACTGCCACAGACTTAAATACAAAAATCTACAATTGAAAAAGGGAGTACTGAACCAAGGCTCACTTTTCCTTTTTATACTATTCCATAGCTCAACTGTTAGCAATTTAAAAAGCAGCTGCTTGGTTGCACAGTTCTATCTCCACAACAGAGGAATTTTATTTTCTAAGCATACAAAAAGGTCAGTAGCCCAGGGGGTTTATTTCCAAAACCTATACTTTATTAAGGGAAGCACAACAAGGTAATACCTTTTATATCTGTAACAAATGGTTACAAGAACTTCAAACAGAAATTATAAAAGGCAGCTTGGGAAATATTTTTTTTCCTAATGCCCATATGACAATCTCCTTCTCATATAGGGAGAATTTTAATGTGAAAATCATTAAGATTTTTCATACCTCTTCACATCCAGTATTGATTAAAATGCTCCCCAAACTATTGGACAGATCTTAAAGATGTACTAGCTGCCTCATTCATGGATCTTTTTGCTTTTTGTTAACTTATAGAAGCACTCTGGGAAATAATAAGAGATTTCATGGGCAGATTTTTTTTTTAAACACTGCTTTTTCCATGATGCCTCCTCTGTTATGACAGCTAGAAAATACAAAAAAGTGTGTATTATTGATGAATCTATATGGATCAGAGAAACAAGTTCACGCTTTATATGCTTTGCCAGAAGAATCTCCCACAAAACAGACTGAATATTAGAAAAGTTGGAAGTAATGACAGAGGTTTTAAATTCTCAAATTAATTCCATTAAGGCAAAATGGTCTCCATGGAATACAGCCATTAGATTACATAAGCTTTAATTACCAGCCAGTGTTGACTTGTGACTCTTACTTGGAAATTACATGTCATACTTTTTATTTAATTTTAATTTGGTTTGCCTTATTCTACTTGTTCAAAGAAAAAAAAACACCCCACATTTATTATACATACAGCGATGTATAACACAGTTTCATATCCTAATCTCAGAAAAGCTTAGACTTATGCTGAACTTTAATTTTATAAGCAACCTCCTTGAAGCTGAGAGGCTACATTGTATTAGAAAGCATTCGTCAGTTTGCCTGATTTTGTTTGCACTAAGAAAACCACCACCATTACTTTGCCCCTATTCCTATATGACAGATGAAGCACACAGCTAAAGAAGTACTCATAATGTGTTCTCCAAACAAGAGTGACTAACACAGGAAAAAAGAAAAAAAAAAGCCAGTTTTAGCTTGCACAAAAGAGAGTGTAATTTTTCACAGATTCTCAGGCTGACCTAACTGCCAGCAACTTGTTATAATCGTGTAATTTTGGCCTTTGTTCCCAAATGAAACATGGTGTTTAGCATGTCTTTGGAAAAGATAAAGAGTACATTAAAAATCATTTTAGCTCTTACTTGAGTTAAGGCCTACCTAAGCAGAGACAGAAATGATCTTTGCAATATGAAACTATAACTCATGGGCTGCTTCTGTGGCACTCTAAGCTTGACAGTTTTCAGAAACGAAGTAAAACATTGAAAATTACAAACGTAGTTTGGATTGGTAGTTGCAAAAGTTCCAAGGAGAGCTATTAGCCACAGGATACTGCTTCAGCTTTGAAAAAGAAACGCAGATGCTTTGCATACTACTATACGCAGTTTCCAAAAGCACTTGCATTTCATTTTGCCGATTTGACCCACTATTTTTAGTGTTTAGTCTTTTGCTTTGGAAAAACTAAAGCTAAGTTGCACTGAGGACACAGCAATATGAGCTTGGCTGTGTTAAATTGACTCGGAGAGATTTTTGTTTTTAACCCTGGAACAGCTTTATAAAATCTGTCATAATTAGGAACTAGATGACCAAGAAGGAAAGCAGGAAAGTTGCAGACTAGGACTAAGAACTTATTCTACAAGCCTCCCTCTGTGCAGCACTGCCAATGCATATTTATCAGACTCTGCAAACCCTGCGCTATCCCAGATCTGCTGAGTCTCCTCCTGAGAACAGATTGTCAGTTATGTCAAACTGGGTGTTAAAAGCTGCTGGGATTTTGTGGCTTGAGCATACGTTTTCTAAAGACAAAACTGAAATCAAGCTCCTCTTCCATTGGGAATGAAACGCATATCTGAATCACGATGTTCTTATAAGGAATCAACCACGCCACTCCTCTTCCCCTCCTCTTCCCACTCCCTAGAACCTAAAGACAGTTCTCAAACAGTTCCAACAAGTAGCTTGCCTAAGTCTTACGATATATATGGTATGACTAGAATCAGAAACTTGCTTTTTTAAACCGGGGGAGAACTTAACTGTTCAATATGCAGGATTTGCTGTATATTCATGCAAGAGAGAGGAGACAGCACACTCCATCTATAGAAACTCCTGCAGTTTTTATTCTTAATGACCCAGCACCCCTGCTGTCTTGTGTCCCTCTAGTTCAAATTTGGGGGTATAACAAATATGCTAATGCATGAAGGGAAGAAGATTAGACTGACATGACCTCCTTTTCTCACAATCTTCCTACTAGAGAAGTAGGGATTCTCTACAGAAGTAGGGAATTTAGGTACCTCTTTTTGTATCAAAATGCACAGCTGAAACACACTTTAATTAGTAAACTAGATGGAAATGCTAATAGATGTTCATGACATCTCCATGAATTCCAGACAGATTCACTGAAATCAGTGCTCTTACAACAAACACCAAGTGGAGCGTAGCAGGAACAAGTTAGGCTATTAAGAGGGGCTACTTTGAAGGGCCAGTTGTTTAACCAGTAGATTGTATTCAGGGTGTTGCAGGGTAGGATTGAGATGTAATGCTACAGCTGCCCAAGGAGAACCCACACTGTGCCTGGCTACATACTGACAACCATGATTTCTACACAAGCATCTCTCAATTATACAATGCACTCTTGTTGCAGGCAAATTCTTCACTGGCTGTCATCAGGTTTGGCTGAACACTGATCATCAGAAACTTCAAAAAAGGAAAAAAAACCCTCTCTTTGACAATATGTTTGGAGGCATGTTTGTTGTGTTCCTGCAAAACTGTATTTGAGATTGAATGTGGTGATCCTACAAATGATCCTGCAAATCCTAACTTTAGAGACTAGGATAGAACAAGCAAATTTCTTCTCCAATGGAAACGTCCTTTGAAATGTCTTGGCTTATTGGACAATGACAGCTAGGATGCACTCCCTGGTGCACACAAAGTGGTTAGAAGAGGCATCTGCATGCCTATTCTGACTGAAAACCCTCAAGTCAGATAGTGAAGTTGCTACTGATGTCACGAAGCATGCACTATCTAAACTAACCACCTCCAACTCCCTTAACTCATTCCTCTTAATGCAGTGTCATGACCTGTCTCAGCCCTTAATTCCTACAATGACATACATCCTAGCAACTAAAAGAAGCCTTCTTTCCAATCATCATAATTTTTGAAGTGCATACTGGTCTACAAGATAACATTGTTTGCACTTGGCAACCAATGCAAGGAATCTTGGTTCTAAATAAATTTTTAGCTGAGGTGGTTGTTTGCTCATTGGTTATTCTCCACACCTCTTCACCACTTTCACTCCAAAGATAAAGATCCAAGAAAGGAGCATTTGTGAAGCATGGCCCTCTGCACATGTAGCCATAGCATCAACAGATGTTTAAGAAGCCTGTATTTTCTAGATGATAAGGAAGAAAGGTCTGTAAGAAGCTCTGTCTCTTTGAGAACATATTCCCTTTATAGTGAACAATTTAATGACTAGTTACAAAAGGTAGTTCTAGGCAGGAATGGACTTAGATTTGTCTCTATGCATGTTTTCAGCAAACAAGTGAGATAGGTTATCTTGAATGCAACTAACTGTACTAAAGTTTCATTAGCTATACTGGACTTTATCACCTCTGCTGAGCTAGAAATCCTTTGAGATGAGCAGCACTGCTAGCCAAACAGCAAATATGTTCTCGACGAGGGCAGAATCTACCAGACTTAGATATGCCAATGTTGATTCCCTTTGTTTTGGCTTCAAATTTTTAATTAAATATATCTGCAAATGACATAATTCTGTCATTATATGACAGAATTGTTTCTACGTTTGCTAGTTGCTCAGATGAGTGGCTTATATAAAACAGAGACCTTTCCTTTAAGTAACACAGGGAGAGACTGTTTAAAGCTGTGAGCTTCCTATTATTTACAGAACAGATTAGAGTCTTCTCAAAATGGATGCAAGCACTAGAAGACAAAAACCTTGTAAAGCTAACCACTCGTGGTGGTGAGGATAAATCCTGTCACCATAAAAATGTGTATTTGCTAGAAATCCCTTAGAAACAACAATCAAAATAGATAGCACCCCCCCTCCTCCTTGCAACATAAAGCCAGCTTACACTGAATAATTCAGAAGTCTAATTGGAAATAGATACAGTTTTAAAATTTAACAAGATTTTAGGATTCAGAAAAATTCTGCACAGAGCATGATACAGATTTTTACTGTTTTGCTTTTGTTATGTTTATTTCAGCATTGTTTTTCTTCTCCTAGCCCTCATCTAACATGAACATGCTGCTTCTGGAAAGACTTGCAAAGTCTATGTGTTGACAGTGAAATCTGCTCTCATATTTTGAAGATTTTTCCCTCTCCACCTGCATTCTAGCCAACCTCTTATACAATATTTACTGAGTCTTTTTCCACGTTGTACAAGGCAAGCATTTACACTCTTTTATGAAGCTTACCAAAAATGGGTAAAAGTTAAAATGGTGTACTAAAACAATTGTAAGGGATTGATGACTAAGACTGTTCCAGCAGAAGACTGCAGGCAAACATAAGGAGCAATGTGGGGGACTGGAAAGCTCCACTTCAGCTAGCTATAAGAAGATCTTAGCACATGACACAAACAAGAGTCAATCTTCCTGATACAAAATTATAATTCAAAATAGAGCAGTGTATTGAAACAATCTTCTTTGTACACTGTTTATACTCTGTGCATGCTTTATTAGTCTATTTGTCCTGTTTGAGTCAAACAGTCTGATTGCTCACCTATTTTAATCCAGCTTATGAAACACTGTTGGAAAACATCTCTGAGAGACACTACTAAACTGGACAAGGGAATTACACATATGCTCAAATGCATTTCTGTTTTTCTGGAGCTGCTGTTTACTAAGAGAATTGGTTATTTTTACTTCATTGTAAATTTATGCCTCCCAATTTTGGGATCTAACCATGCTCCATGGGTTAGAATCAGTTTGCAAAGCCTTCTGAGTGGCTGCAAGTAGCCCTTCCAAAGGCAGACAGGCAATAAATAATTAATAAAACAATACTGACTGTAGTAACAGGTTTATATAAAAAATAAATGTCTAAATGGGAAGCTGGAATAGTCAAGTAACCAGTGTCTATTTATGTTTATGGATTTTATATTACCACCTACACCTGTGCCATAAACTGATACCAGAGATAGGCTAAATGAATACAATGCTGCTATTACAATTACTATTATTATTTTACAACAGTCAGGAGTATGCAGATGATTTACAGGACGGAGAGATACTGTCCCTATTCCCACAATACAACAGAGGTAAGCGGGTAAATCTCTGATCCCCCTAATTAACTGTAGAAATCTTTACACGGGTGAATCTATTTGTGGTGGGCATAAATTCCATGCTTTTTTCCTTCCATTGTAAAAGGAACCAGGGAAGGGAATATGACTTTCTTTTGAAGTAAGAGAAGAAATGCAAAAGGAGCTTACTTAGCCACAACCAGATATACAATATACAAGACAAGAAAGCTACCTTTACCTGTGAAACAAGACAGACTTGACAAGCGTGACAACATCCCGACTGGCATTGTACCCTGCACAAACAATGGCAACGTGGATAGTCTGTGGGAGAAAAGGAACAGAAAGAATAAAAGTTAAGACCTGCTCCTGTGTTCTATCATTCCTTAAGGACAGCACATATATGACAGTGCTATTATTTAGTGCGGCGATTGTTAAGGATTTGAGTGGGTGTTTTGCAGCTGTTTGCAGCCCACTTGAGGCAGTTTGTTAAAAACATCCTAATTGAGTTATAACACCATCATCATTCCAAAGTCATTACTATCCCTAAATTGGATCAGATGTCTGAACAGAATTGCATTTATTAGCTAAGAGCGCATGAGCATATGTGTGCGTGTATGTACATACTCCCCCCCATTTAGCAGCACACAAAATTCTGATTATGCAAACATGCAGACACTTCAGCCTTCTGAAGTTTAAAATTATATCTGACAATTGGAAGCAGATCTGCTCTTAGAAATTTTGCATTATTTCCATCTTAAGAACAGCTACAAAAAAGAAGGTGAGCAAGCTTTGATGGATGAGCATGAAAGGGACAATTGGTTTGCCAGTGGCAGGCTGCATTGCAGTGACAAGATCAGACACGAGCTGTGAACGCAGGTGGTCACTTCCCTCCTGTGACCATCATTATGGGCTGTACAGGGCAGTGATAATGTGAAGTTAAATACCAACCCCCTCCACCCCCCCACATTCTCCCCACTCCAGCACCTTGGTAAATTATCACTTATTCTGTGCCTTCTTACCTCCCTTTTGGTATGAGGCAGAGGTTTACTCATCTCTTCCAGAGGAAAGGGAAAAGTGAAAAGGCGCTACTAGTCATTATTATTAAAGTAGTAAGTAATAATTTGAAAAATGCTGCTAAATTACTCTTCTCTAGTGTTAAAATTAGCCACTGCTATTCCCTGGGGACAAAAGAAAATTAATCTTAGCAAGTTTTGACTCCAGCTTCTGCATTTTTCTGTTTTTTTGTGGTCACAGAAACGAAGGAGAGTTTACCACGCTGGCAGCACAAAGCTGCGATTGGGGACACAGCTGTGAAACTGCAGGGAAGGCTCATTTGGCTTCCATTTGAAGCTTGGTTAGCTGGTTTCTCACACACACAGCTCTCATTTTCCACAGAAAGCCCACTACGCAGAGAACAAATGAGGAATTCTGTCTCCTCACATAGTCAGATTCCCAAAGTCTGGCTTGTTACAGAAGCAGATTTAAACAGGAGGTGGAATGAGTTAGGCACGTCTAAAGAGTCCCCATACCCCAACCATTAACACTGCCTGGTACAGGGTACAATTTGAATCACGTAACTGGCAAGTGGCTGTGCCATTGTGCAATCTCCCCATGAACATCGCAGCTGCCTCCAGCCATAGTGTGCCTCACAAGCTGAGGCACATTGAAAATGTGAGGTTTTAAGAGGACTTGAATTAATAAGGTAACCACCTGTCCAGAGAGGTGTGAGAAAGAAAAGCTATTGCAGTACACTTTGGCAACAGCTCTGTGAGGTATTCAGCACTTCAAATTTACGTTAAAGCCAACTGGAGTTGAGCGTGGCTCAGCACTTGGCAAAAAGATTGTGTTTCTCTCTTGTGATAAAAGTACAGGAGAACAGACACTGCTTATTAATGTCTTTTATTGCAGCAGCGTTTTGTACCATACTTATGGGCATAGGTGCACTGGTTCCTGACCCTGCACACACTGCCTCCTCTCTGTCTGCCACTTCATCTTTCTCAGGCTTTTGGAAGATCTAAGTTCCTTCCCTTCAATTCCAATTAAACCCAAGTTAACTGAGAATAGTCTCATGCCTGCTTTAAACACTTCACCTGAAGACACTGGACCAGACACAAACATCTTATGGGTTTTGACAGAATGGCACTGTTAAGATCTTACACTACCTCTACTTGCCAGAAAAGCTGTTCTTGCAAACTCTCTCTCCATCCTCAAACTCCCCTCATCAGAGTTTATTCAGTCAACGACTTGCCCACATCTGTTCCCCTTTTCCTAAATCAGTCTGTTTCAAAATTAAATCATGCTTTCCTCACTGTCTTCTAGCAGGTGCTGTTGTTTTGTATGCTGTTCCAGCCACAGCACAGAGGAGACAGCACTTGCTGCTCTTCTTTATGTCCTTTTCCAGTTCAGAGACACAGGCATCCATACACCTTCTACTCAACCTCTCTGCGGTGTTTGATATTACATATCACTTGTATTCCTGCCTGCAATCAGCCACAAGTAAGAGCAATAATCCTCAGAGAATAAAAACCTAGTCTTTTTTTCCCCCAAGTTTTAGCCTGCAGCATGCTGCAAGGCTCAGTCTGTTCCTCTCCTTTTCTTGATTCACTTTCCTCTCCCTCATTGTTTAACTGTTAAACAGGTAAGTCAACATGAGGTCATCAACCTGAATTGTTTGCAGATGTTTGCATCCTAATGAAAAGAAGCTTTATTTCCAGTTTTCTCCATGCTTGTTCCAAATACATGTTTGGATAGAGAGCAGATGGGTTATAGGCAAATCCTAGCAAGACAGGGCAACAGTGGCTGGAAGAAGGAAGCACTTCAAAGAACTTACATTCTCCTGAGTATACTACTGTAAGCTTTAGCTCCCTGATTATAAGATGGTCAGCAACATCAAAGCTCTCTCAAAATCCTCGTTTTCCATCTGGAGATGGCTAGAAGATTGTATCCCCATCCCACTAGAACTGTGCACTGTGATTCACACAAGTTCCAGACTTGATGACTGCAATACCTAGGAGTGAAACCACCTTCCACAACATGGGAGCAGCCTGTCTTCTTGGTTCAACATGACCCTCCAAACTTCTCACACCAAGGCTCTGCACGCTGTACTTCCTCCTCACTGTTTACAGTCCATGACAATTCCAGTTGTCTAACTCTAGCCTAGACATTCAAAAGCCACTGCAGGACTAAACTGAGCTCCTTGAAAGTGTCCAGCCTCCTACAATGCTGTTTTTCAACGGAATGATAGATGTGTTCATTGCTAATAGATGTTGCAAGAAGTCTGGACGCAGGCCATTCACTGGAGCTGCTTTTAGACAATGGAACTCATTGCAACAACAGATTAAATTATGATACTTCTTGCTTTCCAGACTCGATGAATTCTCCCTCTGTTTATACATACAGATATGAATAGATAATCAAAACACTGTGGAAGTTAATCATGCTGTTCTTCCTACAGG
>JANHGB010041892.1:0-19758 GCA_026283785.1 Coracopsis vasa
ATTACAGATATGTAAAGAATGATTGGCTCTACAGGTGATTATTCCAGAAGCTGAGACCAGAGCAGGATTGGCTTTGAAACCCAAAATGTTCCCTGTTACTGTTACAGACAGACCAATAATGGATGTGACCTTCTCTCAGTTTTTGGCTTCTGTCTCAGGGAAGATCTCTTGTTTAGGTGAGTCAGTTCTGAAAGTAAAGTGGAAATGGGAACAGAGAACTTTAGCGCTGCATGTGTGAATGAGTACTGTTTAGATCAAGACACATCAGCTCTTTTTTTGGGAGACATTACAGCCTAGTAATGTACCTTAATAAAGTTTGAAGTAATGTACCTAATTTTAATGCTTGCGAGGAATAAGCAAGTATTGCTTCCTCAGGAAGGAATTCTGACCTCTTTTCCTCAGAAGATGCGTAAGTTCTAGAGAGAAATGCTCCTGGCTGACGCTAGGTATACTGTACATCAATCAGAGGAGTATTGGAGGCGAAAAGACATCAAGAAATAAAAAGGCAGGGCGTGTAAAAACCTGTAGGCTAGAGGCTCAAGCTCTCAACAGAAGCTTGCAGTCTTCTTTTTCATAAGCTTTTACTCTTTTATTTTAGTATAAGGTTTCTCTCTGCTGCTGTTTTTCTTGATTACCCACTGATTTCAGCAGATGATGATTGGAGCTTGACTTTTGTAATTTTTACCCCTTTTTTCTCTCTGAATCGTCTCTGCACTTCATGTTCTGTCTCTCAGGTGTTTACTGGGCCCTGTAGTCTCTGCAGAGCAAGGTGGACCCAGGGATTTAATGTTGGCCTAACTGGTTGTTACTTGCCATTAAATAAACGAATATGATTAAAAGTCTCAAGCTTCCTGAAGAATTCAGAAAAGCACTGGTAAACATGTGCTTAGGATATAAGAGTTTTAATTAGAAAGATTCTCTACTGGAAGAGAGTTATCATTTTAACCTTAGTACACATGAAGCTTGCTTGGAGTGAGGGTTTTGGAGGCCAAGCTGACAAGCCAGAATGCAGTCTCATTTTCTCTGTCTTTTCTGCACAGATGCTTGTGGTGATCTGGTGGTGACATTACAGTCTGTGAGCCGCCAGGGTGAAAAACGCAACCTGCAGCTCTCTGGAAACATGGACTCGGTGGCCTTCACATTTGAAAATGTGCTACCTGGCAAATACAAAGGTTGGATTATGGGGAACTACTTGAAGCCTTACCTTAGTAGCTAAATTTGTGACTTAATCTGTATACTTCTGTTATAGATATTGTTTGCAGTATGCCCAGCATGGAACTAGTTTTGAAACTTGAGAGAATTGGGAAAAATACAAGAGTTATCGTGGTTTAAACCCAGCCAGTAACTCAGAAGCATGCAGCTTAATAATGAACTGACTTATCCCAAGCCTAAGATTAGGGGCAGACCCTGCTTCCAGAATACTTCTCCTAAGAGCAGCATGTGTTTTGGCCAGCCTGCCTTGGCCTACTACAAGAATAAATTGTTTTCCAGGGAAAGATGTGGAAGCAGTTTATACAGATTGCTCTTTTTATACATGAGTCAGAACACCTTTCCTCCTGATGAAATTGGAGGTTAGGTTCTGATGTCCTGTAGGCTTCTTTGACTGTCACAGTGGTAATACACATTGCAGAACTTCCCAGGGTGACCAGACATCATTAATCCTTTTTATAATAGCTTTTCTGTTATGAGACATGCTGGATTCTTGTTGATGCTGCAGTGAGACAGGTCTATTCCAGCAGTCATTGTCTGGCTTTGAAGTTTATTGTCAGGGAAGTTAAAGTGATATGAGCTTTTTATACCACAAAACCTGCTCTTATTCACACAGTTTTACATTACCAAAATGCTTTGTGTGGTGTATATTCTAGTAAGCATTGTACATGAAGACTGGTGCTGGAAAAATAAGTCTTTGGAGCTGGAAGTCATGGAAGAAGATGTTTCAGGAGTAGAATTCAGGCAGACTGGATATATGCTGAGGTGTTCTCTTTCTCATGCAATTACACTGGTACGTAGATAACAGACATCCTTGTATTTTTTTAGTAAATTTGTGAAGGTAGGTTGGGATATGCTTGGAATCAAGGCTTTCTTATGTCTCTAGGCAGTCATAAAGCACAGCAACATTCATGTTTAGAGTGCTTTGAGATTAGCCTCTCAGATTTAGTGAAATGGTCTTATGTTGTTAACTGCTATGAAAGAGAAGCATTAATGTATGTTTAGGCAAATACTGTTTTAATTTTGTTGTTTGTAAGTTAGTAACAGCGAATTGTGTTGTGGCTTCACAGGAATTTTATCAGGATGGAAATGGACCAGAGAATGTTGGTGTTTATAACCTGTCCAAAGGAGTTAATAGATTCTGCCTCTCAAAGCCAGGTAAGAGCTCTAAAATGGTAGTTTAAAAAACAAAAAAGAACCAGTTAAGTAATACTGCTGGGAATTAAAAAGAAATCTCTTGTGGTTTCTGAAAGGCATTATTTCATTTATACGTATGTGTATGTATATATGCATATAGATACTCTGTTCTAAGTTTTTGGAATTCTCATATTATTTAGTCCTTTACTTAAATACAGACTCCAGAAGTAAAATAATTATTTTCTTTTACTTGGTGAAGGGCTTTGATCTCCAATGAATGAAGAACATGTTCAAATAACTTTGTTCATATGGGTTCCATTTGTCACTCACATTAAAATGTGACCAATAAAGGGAAGTTTAATTTCAATACAGGATTCTTGAGGTGTAACTGGTAAAAGTGCCACAAAGTTATCTATAACAGGAATAAATAATGTTTTTAAATTAGATTTTTTTTTCTCCTTTCAACATCTTAGAGCTAATTCTGTGTTAGGCCACCTTAGCAAAGCAGTTAACAAATTTATTTGGTTTTGATCCAGTTTTCAGCTTTGAACATTTAATCCTTAGAGCCATTGGTTTCATTCACAATACAATAACACAATGGTTCTATAATCAGTCAAAGAGTATTAGCTATGGGACCATTATAGGTTACGTCTGAGCTTGTTTGGTGTGTTCCATTTGTAATTATGTTTATCTGTGGTGACGCCTAATTGTGTTTTGTGTCAGCATACACGAGAAATTGCACAGCTTCCAATAGTGATCTGTGACTGAACAGAGGCGAATTAATTGACAAGTGTTTGTGTGAAAGGGAGATGTACAGTCAGATTTTATGATTGTTTCTGTACCATGGGTCTCTTGAGAGTGCAGCCAACACAACCTTGAATTTTTTCAGCGGATCATTCTCTGACTTAATATTTACAGGTGTATACGAAGTGACTCCGCGTTCCTGCCACCAGTTTGAACACGAGTATTACACTTACGACACGTAAGAGCCTATCAGTATGCTTCCATAAAGCTTCCTTCTGGTGCAGCAACTTTACTTTCAGCACTTCCAGATGTGTTGCTATGACTGTCTCTGACCAATAGAGGGGAGCTTTAGGAAAGTGTACCAGACGTTCTCTTGCCTTTTCTAATCTTAAGAAAATAACTAATAATAGGCTTAAAGATGCTTTTGGTACTTTAACTGGATATTTTTGTCAGCCTTTTGTCTAATAGTGGTTTCTTTGTTTTGTAACAAAGGAGAGATATTTCAGTGAAAACTGTTGATCACTTGAGAAAGTCGAAATGCAAAAGATGGGATAGTGAGTTTACTCAGAGGCAGATACTTACTGTTATACATCCCTAGAGCCATGACTCTCTGGTGATTTGATTCTTCTCTCTCCAGTTTTTGCAAGCTGAATAAATATTCACCCTAATGACAAGTAAGCTGTGCTGATCTTCCTAGGTTAGCCATGTTTTATTAGTTATTTATAGGTTGTGGTCTGGCAATGTGCTTAATGGCTCTTTGCTTCCAAAAAGAGGATTTCTGTTCCCAGACTACTTCTAATTCATGAACATGACAGAAAATGAATTCAGCATTAAAATCTTATTCTTTTCTGCTGTGTGAGTGAATCAAAAGTGATGTGCTCAACAGGAGAGCCAGCACAGCGTGAGTGAATGGATAGAAGCAGAAACTCTCTTTTGGCAGCAAAGCACCGTTAGGCTTTTGGCATCTTGGTGAACTATGTCTAATATGACAAGCTTTTGAGTGTCCTTCTGTTGTGTGTAAAGTACATATGAAATCAATGAAGTCAGCTTTAGCTTGAGAAGAAGCAGGAGGAGCAAAGGAAGGAATTGGTTTGGGGTTCAGAGCTGGAAAATGCTCCCTTTCCGATATGCTAATATCTCAGCACTACAACTTTGCTCTGTAATTTGTGTGTTGTCTTTTATAAAGCACTTCTAACTTAGAGATGAGAGCATAAACTTTGCTAAATAAGATTTGGTTATTTTCTTTAGGAGGGGGACCTTGAATTCATCTCTGTGACTTTGATTTACAGGTCCTCTCCTAGCATACTGACGCTCACTGCGATTCGACACCATGTCCTTGGCACGATTGTAACAGATAAATTGATGGATGTGACTATTACCATTAAGTAAGAACAAAGAAATCTTGGTGCTATAAAAACTGGAAGAAAGGCATCTCTCTCATAAAGCTTTACTCTGGTTTTAATACCACAGTGGCTGCTTTCTAAAGGGATGGCATCCAGCTCTAGACTGCAAGAGGTTTTTATGCTGAGATGTGCTTTGAGTTCTTTGTAGATAGATAAATAAGTCCTAGCCGTTGTTTTGAATGTTGTCACTTCATTGCAATATAGCCCCTTTCTACTTGTGTGTCATGATAATAAGGAGTTATTATCTGAGTTTTTCAGAATTCAGGGGTATTGTTTTAGCTGCGATCTGAGCTCTTTAGCACTAGCATCTATTTTTTTTCCTTTTTTTTTTGTTTCCTCAGAATGAGAATCTGCTGCTTTAGAGCATTGTTGCTGGTGTGAAGAGGGTTATAAAAGGAAAACCATGCAGAGTGATCACACACTAATGCGCCAGTTTATGTTTAGCTGAGCAGACAGCTCACTAGAGAGCACTGATTTGTGAACAGCTTTAATTGTGTGAGGTGCCAGATCTGCCTGGTTGTGTCTGATGATGATGAGCGCTTTATTAATGCTCTGCTGATGTCTCCTTGTTCTAGACTATGGGTTCTCAAACTTTCTGGAGTGTAGAAACATCTTTTCAGAGAACAAATTACCTGCAGAGCATTCCCTTGAATTCCCTGAGTTTGTTCAACCTATAACTGCAACTACTGGGCAACTACAGCAGTTGGAAAAGAAACATTGAAACAGCAGAATGCTGTTAGGATTTTAAAAACAACTTAGTGAGGAGAAGAATATTGTACTGGCCTTCTAGGTTGGTTGTTTCTTTTGAGACAAGTGCTTTGAAGGCAGCTCAGTTGCCACAGCATGTCTCTGTTCAAGCCTACCTGAAGCTTTTCAGCCAAAGTCCAATTTGTGAAGTGGCATCAAAAGGAACAGCTCTGGATTTAAAAGCAAGCCAGTTGTTTTCAACAAGTTTGTTAAAACCAGATCCATGGCAGGGATCTGTTAACTTATAGTTAACCAAAACAACCTGAACAACCCGAACAACCCCAACTAAAAATAAAGCTGATTCTTAACAATTTTTGATGATGGCTTGTTGTGCTTGGAAATAACACTGTAGTAATTTACTATCTATATCATGAGACTGTATGTGTGTTTATAGGTTTTAAGACAATTTTTTTATATATGTTTCTGTATTGTCTCTGGACTGCAGAGAAATAATTTAAAGCCTTGGTGAAACTTAGTGTGATAGAGCAATAGTATCTGTTTCTCTTAAAGAAGACAGAATACAGGTGAAGACTGAAGCAGGAGACAGAGCTATCCTGATAATCTAAAGTGGTTGCAGGGCAAGTAATCGTGATCATTGCAGTTCACTCCTCATAGAGAATTTTGCAATGTTCTGTGACAGTTTTTCAGACTATTGCAAAAGAGACAGAAGATAAGATACAAAGGATGGTTGGAGACTAGAATAAATTGCTAGGAAAGAGAGGATGTAAGATCTGGTAAAGGGAAACAAGATGCATTGTTCTGAGCTGATAGAAAGAATGTGGTTAAACCTACCTAGCAATCTCTTCAGTGGATAGTGACAGGATAGCTGGGTAGTTCACATCTATAGGGCAGATAGGTTAGAACTCTGAGCTCTTCCTGGGAACTGCCAACTATTGGAAGTATTTATTTGTGATAGAAGTTGTTTTATCCTTGTAGACTCCTGAGAGGTAGGTTCCAAGGGAAAGGTCCTAGTATGAATAAAAAAAAGGGAGCTGACCTCTCTTTTTGTTTATTTTGTGTAACTCATCCTTTCTGTGTTAAGCTTGTCATCAGGTTTGGAATTCCAGCTTTTCTTTCTCAGTTTAGGGCTTTGTTAAAAGTAATCTTGCAGACCACTCCTGCTGGCTTGTCAGTGCTGCTGTGGGAGGTTATTGCTCCTGCAGCAGAGCTGGTGTATGATACTTGGTGCAAAATCAAGACTCTACTTACCATAAGCTAGGCTAAGGTGCTGGACGATGCAAAGTGGTTGATGTGTAGGCATGTGACAGTGGCTCTGCAGTGGGATGCTGAGGCACACAGAGAGGAGAAGGAGGCAACAGGGATGTAGCTTCTTGAATGGTTATTGCATGATGAGGTAGAATTTGTCAGAGTTGCAAATAGGTCCTTTCCTGCTAGGGCAGGTAGGTCACCTGTAGTCCCTATGAATGTGCCTTTCTTGTAGTAACTGATTGATATGGAGGTTAAAAGTTTTAGCTGTGCTTGGAATAAATTGCAGGAATTGATTTAAAAAAGAAAATAAATCCTAGCACTTGTCTGCTGTGATATAAAGGCAATAATTAACAGACAAAACAAGCTTTTATCCCTCCATGTGGAAGAAGCTGATTTTGTTTTCTCCCCTGTGCTTTCAGGTCATCCATTGACAGTGAGCCTGCCTTAGTTTTGGGGCCCCTGAAATCTGTACAGGAGTTACGTAGGGAGCAGCAGCTGGCAGAAATCGAGACCCGCCGACAGGAGAGAGAAAAGAAGGGTCAAGAGGAGGAAGGAACAAAGCCACCAGTGCAAGAAATGGTGGAGGAACTCCAAGGACCATTCTTATATGAATTTTCATACTGGGCAAGGTAATACCAAGCTCCAATGGACACGGTGTAATCTTTGTTCTATTGTTTGGTGTTGCCACCAGACAGAATAGTGATATATTCCCTGCAGGAAAGGTGCTGTATGGGTACCCGTGCGTGTTCTTGTTGACTGTCAGCTAACTGAAAACTAGTACCATATAGTATGAATTTTGCTTAAGTTACTGTTGGCACTTTTTCCTTGGGGTGTTTAGATGGATTCTTGGGTCAATATGCAGTTGCTATTCTGAATAGAATAAAATATTCTATTCTACATGGGAGCTGCTAATTCCATTTTCTTCTAATCTTATTTGTGTTTTACAGGTCTGGAGAGAAAATTACTGTAACACCATCATCAAAAGAGCTGCTTTTTTACCCACCGTATGTGGAAACAGTTGTTAGTGGAGGTAAATATAAATAAAATCTACCTTAAAAGGAGTAGATTTTTAAGGCAGAAGGGTATCCGTATAGATGAATGTGTGACTAGCTCTTCAAAGGTAATGTTAGGAAAGTTTCAGTTGCAGCTATTTCTTTTGGCCAATTTCACCCTGAAATTTGGAAGCATTGGTATTTGGTAGAGAGTGCAAATACAGTTTGTATCAGCAGAATATGCTTCCAAATGCTGAAAGACCACCTGGCACAAGAGGAAGGGCTAGATTTCTGGGTTAGATGCTCAGAATTTTTCATATTATTCTCATTTAGACAAATAGTTGTGCAAAACAATGTTTGTCTTTTGAATCTGTTCCCAAATTGAAGTTTCTGTTAAGTTTGTTGGTTGGTTTTGGTTTTTTGGTAGTAAATGACAATAATAAAAATAGTCACAAAAAAGTAAGCTTCAGAATTGTCAGGATTATCATCAATCAGTGCTACTTGTAAGTCAGTGTCCATCTTGCCCTCAGATTGCTCAGATGGTGTAAGTGAACAGACTTTGATTGAAATCACTAGATAATGTTAAATACCCCTTTTTATGTGCCTCTTCGTTGTACACGTTCTAAATATGTTGGAGAGGAGGAAAATGAAATGTTACTTATGTCATTAAACATGACATATGCTGGCCTGAATTTGAACTCAAAAGAATTTTGTCCAAGTTCTGTATAGTATCAGCTAGAAGGGCACGTTGTTGGAATGTTCTCCAGTACATTGCTGCAGTACATGTAACTTAATGAATCCTTGAAGCACTTAGCAAATCCAGAATGTTTGTTTTGGATATGTGCTTTTTAGCTTTGGAACTCAGATACTGATTTTGGGAATGTTCAGGTGTTCTGAGATGTGCTGAGAGGCCATGCAATTGTCTTGGTTGATCTCTTATTCTGAGGTTAAAGAACATCAACTGGTCACTTTGGAAGTAGTTAAACTCTTGGTGTAAGACACAGTGGTGAGTGTATTTTGACTTTCTTGTTTGTCTTAAATCCCCTTTGCAATGACCAAGAGAGTTGTCCTGGAAAGCTGATAGAGATTCATGGAAAAGCAGGCTTATTTCTGGAAGGGCGAATTCATCCTGAATTGGAAGGTGTTGAGATTATCATTGGTGAAAAGGGAGCAACTTCCCCGCTCATCACAGTTTTCACTGATGACAAAGGTGCTTACAGGTAATTAACAGATTAGTTTTGATCTTTGGATTCTGTAGTTAAAATGCAATGGTGACTTGACAATGTGTATGTGCTATCCAGGTGCTATTTTTAAGAGTTCTTTTCTTTTATTTGAAGTGTTGGGCCACTCCACAGTGACTTGGAATATACAGTCACTGCTCAGAAAGAAGGGTTTGTTTTGACTGCAGTAGAAGGAACAGTTGGGGACTTCAAAGCTTTCGCTCTTGCTGGGGTGACATTCGAGGTAATTTTATAAACGCTTTGGGTTCTGAATGAATAGTGTTTGCAGTTAGAGATAGACAGGCAAAAAAGTTAGCTCACATCTCCCAGCCAAACACAAATGGGTGTGGGATTTGGGGATAATCTTGTCATGGGGAAACAAGTCTCAGTGGATGACCTTAGTTGCAGAACATGAGTTGCCATGCAGAAGATATTTTGCAAGGTTTATAGAATGAAAGAGCCTGCAGACCAAAAGACTGGGTTCATTTGCTTATATAGAGTTGGACCACATTGTCTTTATGATTTTTATCCCTTAAGGTGATTTTTTCATGTGCAGTCTGCTTCTAGTCTTTGGGATACTTTGTTCTAGCCTCCAGATGTCCTGTCAAGTGATAGAGAATGACTGTTCTGGTGGCACATGCTATGCATGGCTGGGACTGCCCGAGTGTTGGCAGCAGAAGCTTCTCTAGCTCTGCAGTCTCACAGAAAGGGATGCGCTGCAGATGTGGCTACTTATTTTCTGCTTGCAGCCGAGCGCTCAGAGCCAGCCCATCTGTGCACTCTGCAAAGGGCTTCTGAACTGAACCCTTCTTCATAAAGCAACCCTCACTTACACTTAAAATTACTGCTTTTTCAAAAATAGATCAAGTCAGAGGATGACCAGGCTCTTGCTGGAGTTCTCTTGTCTCTCAGCGGAGGGGTGTTCCGGTCCAACCTCCTTACGCAGGATAATGGCATGCTAACTTTTTCAAATCTGGTAAGTTGGAATGTATTCTTCGGGTTGTGGCTGCATGTGCAATGCTGTGTTACTTGCCCTCCAAAATAGGGATGCTATTAGCTCCCTTCAGTGGCAGAGGATGTATGGCCTCCTTTGAAACTGGAACCCACAATGAGCAATGTAGGTCTCTCAGAGCGGACAATACTTAAATTCTTACCAAGTGAAAGATACAAAATCTAACATAACGAGATTCTTCCCAACAGGTAGTAGATGATGTTGATGGTTGTCAGTTACTAATTTGCAGTCTGTAAACATGAAACAAGCCAATTTGTTGATAATCATTTGAGATTCTTTAGAGGAAAGAAATCTAATTAGATTATTGATCTGTATATGTGCATAAACATGCCTGAATAGTTTTCTTGCAGGCATCCTTCTCTCCTGGTCACTTCCTTGTCCTTGAGGTCTTGTGGTAAGGTTTTAGGGCCATGGTTTCCTTTCAGTCTTCAGACTTTATCATCTAGTGGAGTTTCATGGGTTTATTGCCCAATGTGCTCACTGTTTTTCAGTGTTCGCACCTTTTGACCAGTTTAACTTACAGCTGGGACAGAGAACTTGAGCTCTTTAGGGAGCTCTTGCAGAAATACAATTGTTTGGAGTTGGTGAATTTTTGTGCCGCTATCAGTAAACAGCTTGGTTTATGTCTCTATGCAGAGCCCAGGGCAGTATTACTTTAAACCCATGATGAAAGAGTTTCGCTTCGAACCATCATCACAAATGATTGAAGTGCAGGAAGGACAGAATCTCAAAATTCGGATAACTGGATACAGAACAGCTTACAGGTCAGTGAAGCTGAAATGCCATGCAAATGCTACCTATTCTGTCAGGAGGCATTGTGCAAAATGTATGTCTTCTCCTGATACACCTCTGTTCTGAAGGTTTGGAAGGTACTTCTGAAGGCACAATTTAACTTTGTTATGCTGTGTATAAGTACTTTTTTTAGCCTTTTCTCATGCATGTTGATATATAGCTAAGCCCAGATGGCAGATCTGTAAGGAGAAATATTGCTATGAAAGCGCTGTGTTGGTGGCACTGGAAGTGGCTTGTGCTGCATCCAGTGGAAGAGGACTACTCTAGGAATGTCAGACTAATTCAGATACCTGACTTCAAGATCCTTCCTTTTCTTGCCCTCAGGGGTAAGTGCTGCTGTTCATGGAGGTCAGAGAACTTGGATTCCTGAAGTTGTGCTCTGAACTGCAGCGAATTCTATACATTACAAATTCATTTTCTCCATGCTATGCTAAATATATTAAGTACTTTTTCATAATTTATACCAATAAAATACATTAAAAATGTGCATCAATTTGCAGTGCATCTGTAGCAATTGGTTCTTTTTATACCTCTAGCTGTTACGGTACAGTTTCTTCTTTAAATGGAGAGCCTGAGCAGGGAATCTCAGTAGAAGCTGTGGGGCAGACGGATTGTAGCATCTATGGAGAAGACACGATAACTGATGAAGAGGGCAAATTCAGGCTACGTGGCCTTTTGGTAAGGATGAAAATGCTCTCTCTCATTTACTTTTATGTTAATGTGATAATGGAGCAATAAAATGTGTTTTATTAATTAGCTTCCAATTTCTGTTTCCCCATCGCATTTGCTAGCTTAGATTCCCTTGAGTCTGTCTGTGTTAGGAAACACTGTTGTGTAATAAATGTTGATTCTAGTAAAGGGGGATAAAAGTACAAGTAGTAGAACAGACTTTTAGTGCAGAAGTCTGTAGAACTTGCTGCTAGTACACTGTGGTGGCCTCCCACAAACACTGAATAGTTCTCATGACATGACCTGAGCCCCCAGTCAAGGTACTGAATATGTCTAGCAGTTGTTCAGCAGTGTTCCGATGTTAGAGCAGAGAATTTCCTTAGGCAAAAGAATTTGGGGAAGCATTTAGTTTCTCTTGTGAAAATACTGGGCTAGGATATTTGGTGTATGTCTGATGTTGATTGTTCAGCATGTATTTGAAGTAAGCTGATCTGCAGGAAATGTGGAAGCTGAATTTATTGGATATTTACTTATGTATTTATTGGATTGGATAATATGCGTAGTAAGCAATTTGCTGAAGTAGAAAGTATTTGATCAGGTTTTACTCCTGTTTAATGTTTTCTTTCTAGCTAAAACACTCCACAGCAGATGATTTAACGCTGTAATGTAATAAACTTGTGAAATTTCTGTGATAGCCCTTTCGTATTTGCTGGCAGCAAGCACTGTTAATACTGTTCTTGAGTTAAGTATTCTACTTGGGAAAAGGAAGACTTTAACTGGGTAAAGTTAGATCTGTTTGAGTGGTGTATCCTAAATGGAATGTTAGAAAATGCTCTTAATGTTTTCTAAAATTTAAGTGTGTATTATTCAGTGTTGGGATTTATCATCTGAATGTTGCTTTTAGCCTGGTTGTGTGTATCATGTGCAACTCAAAGCTGAAGGTAATGATCACATTGAAAGAGCTTTACCACAGCATCGGGCAATTGAGGTAATTTTTTCTTTTTCTGTATTATAACTTAACTATGAAATGTATCTGTCAGGGCATTATGTCTCTTCTGTCAGCAGCAATGTACTTGAATGCATTCTGTTTAGACAAGTGGCTTTCAGCAAGTTACCTTCCTAAATACAGGCCCCATATTGTGTGGTTCAGCACCATAGCTTAAAATTGAAGTAAGATAAGCCCAAACAGTGAACAAGTGGAAAGGATTCTTTCACAGTGACAAAGACTGTACGTCAAGAATCAAGACAGTATATGTATAGAATACCTTTCAGCATTTCTTTACGCTGTGGCACAAAGCAGTAGTGACTTGAGAATGTTATAAATTGTTATATTTTCCTATCTGTGTATTTAGCTATTGATTGATAGATAGATCTCTTTATGCTTTATTTGATCCAAATCCTGCAGTCTTGATGAAGGTGAAATTTGTCATTCAGGCTAGCAAATCTTTAAAAATGTAATAATAACTTTGAATTGAATACTGATGAAATGTTGTTAAATATTCTTTCATCCTTACAGATGCATATTAGCTGCCTTGCATTTCTCTCTTGACATCCAGTAAAGGTTAATTAGCCTTCGTTAGTTGTACAGAACTTTTCAGTGGGAGATGGTCATTATTTGAGCTCAGACACTCGCCTGACCAGGGTGCCCTCCTTTGCAGCAAAATAGAAAGGCAGAAATCTTTCAAGTCCTTAGTGTCTTCTTGTTAAGAGTGCTTGCTGGTTGGGAAGGGGAAGAGCAAGCCAAATTCCAGAAAATCATCTGAAGGTTATGTATTGCAAATGACAGCTGTATGCAGTAGCTTGTACTAATAGTATCCTTGCTAGCCTGCCATTTTCTCCAGGAGAGAAAGGATCTGAAAGATACCTGCAGGAAAAATGTACAGCCTTAGTGGCACCAGACTGTTGATACAGCCCCTGGCCTAACCATAACCTGTCTGTTGCCACAGTTCTTATTTGAGTAAATGTCTTACTCTGATCAGAGTTCAGATGTAGGAACACAAATGTTTCATATTTTAAAGAATTTCAAAGAATATAAAGTTACGTATTTTCAAAGTAGATTATATTATATGAACACTTTCCTTGTTTATTAACTGCATAAACATCTTAGCATAGTAATATGTATCTCTCAGCACAGATGCAAAAAAGGGAGACCAGTGTTCAGGTACCAGGCCTTCCTTTGTACGTAACTCAGCCTCTTACAAAATAATGCATGCTTCTGATACTTCTTCCATTTTTAATTTAACTTAATGCCATCAGTCTTGTACTGATAATGCACAAGTCTTTAATCGCAAGCTGTTCACTCTAAAGGAAAAGTATTTACACTTGGAAAGCCTTCAAGTTTCCATGTGGTTAGTATAGAACAAAATATACTTTTTGTTTAAACAATTGAGCAGTATTTGTGTTGTGCTGGGTGTCCTGTCAACTGCTCTTCTCTTGGTAAAAACATGGCTTTGGTTTATGTTGCAGGTTGGGAACAGTGACATTGGTGATGTAAATATTATAGCGTTCCGGCAAATTAATCAATTTGATTTAAGTGGAAATGTAATTACATCTTCTGAGTATCTCTCCACGTTATGTGTAAGTTCAAGCCTTTCATCTTTGTTAAGTGTGTTTGCCATTGGTTTCACAATGGTGTTTGGCAAGGTCACTGGAGATTGTTCAGTGGCCAGAGCACACATTTAATTCAGATTATGACTAATACTTTAATCAAGGTGAATTTGAATTCCAGGTAGAATTAAGATTCCAGTGTTCATGACTGCTTTGCTTCAATGTTTCCATGTTTTTTTCATGGGAGTATGTTTAAGAAATACTTTGTTCTGGTTGGCCTGTACATTTCTGGGTCTTCTTCCCTGGCCTTAGGGAGAGCAAGACAACAGGGGTGAAATGAGTCCTCTGTACCAGAGAACAGCATTAATTCCTGAAATACCTGGAAGTTTTGACATGCATGTCTGCTAGCAAGAAGATACCATGTGAATGCAATGATGCCACAGGACACATGGATTTAAAATACACTTATAAGAGAGACAAAGAGTAAAGCTGAAATTTTCAAAATTCGAAAGACTGCACTATGAGCTGAAAAAAACAACACCCGTGATGCTTTTGGCTTAGCATGCAAATGCTGGAAGCACCTACATGAGGCATTAGTGTGGTAGGAGTTACAGTAACATTTCTCAGGTTTGAAAGCTACCTACATTTGCATATAAATGTAATGCCAGGATTTATTTCAGACTAGTGTGTTACGCATCTCACCAGCCAAGTTCTAATGCTAAGCTGTTGGGTTTTTGGGAGACATCCAAAGGATCCAACACTCAGAGAAGGTGTGAAGGGAAAATGTATCACCTTACTGAAGAACACCTGAGCAAGCTTCCCGTCTTTCTGGGGAAATTTATACCCTTGCAGTTCAGCCTAAGCAAATAGGAGTGGATGTCAAAATTTGATTATAAGGAAGTTGCTCAGGCCAGTACATGTTTCGTATTAGGATGGGTCTTGCGTTGCATGTAATACACATGTGCTGTTGATGGGTGCGTATCATCACCTTTGCTTTCAAGGCAGAAGTTTTTGTCTTTGAAAGATGTTCTGAGATTTGATACAGACACAAGCGAGTGGTTCTGTGATCTCAGTCTGGTCCCTTCTGGTGACGTGGGCTTGATGAAACAACTGGAAATGCTCTGCTGAGCTGTGGTTTGAGCTGCAGTCACAGTAGCACTGAGCAGAAGTAATGAGAATTTAGTTGGGCTCTGTCTGCAAGGAGAGCTGAGTCTTGGCAGATACCTGATCCAGAGGTTTACAAACAGTGGTATAGGTGCTGCTTCAGAGTGGTCTACAAAGCCTATCACTTTGCTTACTGTGTCCTCTGGAGGAGGCACAGTGGCTGATAAACATCGGTGTGTTCAGGCAGCCTCATGTAAGGAGGTGCTGCTGCCTCTACCAGCCTTACTTGACTGTGATACAACCCTCTTTTAATTATGCTGGTTTCTGAGTAAACTGTATTTGCTGCGGACTTCAGGCCTGTTCTATAGCTTGAGAATGTCTAGCTTGTTAAATTGAAGTGTACAGAAATTGGAATCAAGCAAAATGAGCCTGTTGGAGAAATAGAAACAATCCCCAGCTGCAAATTCCTATGAAGCTGCTGGGATTATTTAAAAGAATTAATTGGTTCTGGTTGATGCACAGCACAGGCTACTTTTAATACACTAGATTGGTGAAAATATCAGACATCAGTTACTTTGAATTATTTCAGGTTCTGTGAGAAGACTGTTTCTGTGACTTTTCGCATCCCAGATTAGAACAGTTCCAGGTGTTGTTATTTGGCAACTTTCTGTTTACAAAACACATGATGAATTTTGAAGTGCTTTTATCCCTTAAGATGTGGGATGTCTGAAATATCTGTTGTGGTGCTTAAAAGTACCCGGTTTGTGCTTTCTTCTTTCCTTCATAGGTGAAGCTCTACAAAAGTGAAAATCTTGACAACCCAATTCATACAGTCAACTTAGGCCTATCCCTATTTTTCCATTTCCCACCACTGCTCCGAGATGGTGAGGTAAGGATATTGATGAATAATGAGCTTAGGTCATTTAATCTTTTTCTCTAAAGATATGGAAGTTTTATTTCTGGTGTATTCATGTTGAAGCAACCAATGTCTCGGAAGATTTGAAGCCTGTTAAACTGCCTTTAAATCTGATTTTGTCTCAGGCTGCTACTGATGCTGTATACTGAGTGTATTTTTTACCCACAGAATTATGTGGTGCTCCTGGATTCTACACTGTCTAAATCACAGTATGATTACACCCTGCCTCAAGTTTCATTCACTGCTATTGGATATCATAAACACATTACACTGATCTTCAGTCCCACTGTAAGTACAAAATACTCCAATGTTCAAGTGTTCACCTTGAGAGCAATGGCTGGTAGCATAACCTGTATGTATTTTGTGGTCTTGACCAAACTTTCTATTAATGTAAATATAAAGAGGTTTATGAGAGGTGTTAAAGCGACAATGAATTTGGCTTTGGCCACATTTAAGGCATCACCTGGTATGTTATGGGAGGCAGGTAAGGAGGTCAGGAAGATGTCGTGTGTTTTTGCACTTCCGAACACAGTGCAGTCAAATTTAGTAAAGAGTTTGTTCTGTAATACTTAAATGATCTTCTGCATCACTGCATGCTCAGATGCCAGCAGAACGTGAGGGAAACTTGAAATGGCAATTATAAATGAAAGATGAAGATAGACCTGAAAGATTTTTGTGCTAGTATGATTGCTGTAGTATGATCACAGAGGTGTGGAAGGTAAATCTAAGCATACCAGCAAACTGTAAAGTGGAGACTGACCATTAGTGCATTAGCTTTAATGAACAGCAAACCCCAGGAAGAAGGTAAAATATGAATGAATCTGACCAAGGGGACTGCTTTGAAGTTGAACCTAAAGTAAATTGCTGAAGGCAGCACTTAGAAGGAAGTCAGATGGGAAGGGCTGGACACGCCACATGATTCTACTGCTGATGTTGTTTAAAGCTGAGGGATTTCATAGCCAAAATGACTTTAAAAAAAAAAAAATAAAAAAAAATAAAAAACATCCATGGTCCCCACTGTTTTCAGAGAAAACTGCCTGAACAAGATATTGCCCAAGGATCTTACATCGCGTTACCACTGACGCTGCTTCTGTTGCTGGCTGGTTATAACCACGATAAGGTAGGTCACGCGTGTTTTTGTCTTCTCTGAATACTGTTGTCTTATCAATGAATACTTTGTACTGTGTTAAGTGGGGGTTTGTTGAAGTTGTTATCCAGAGAGAGATGCAGTCAGCAGTCCTCTTATGTGACACATTTTAAGAAAAGCCACAGTGTAGCCATGTTACTGGACAGTTACCTTCCTTAAAAAAAAACTTAGTGTGATGATGAGTTCGTGTGCCACTTCTGAACTTTATCTTCGCATTTGATGGCTCTGGGAAAAAAAACCCAATGTAGCAGCATTCAAATTCAGATAATCAGACTCAGTGATAATAGAAATGAAAATAATTATTTCATTTACTTCAGGAACAATCAGACTGGAAAGAATCTTGCAAGTCATTGAGTCTGGTCTCTTTAGCTTTACACCCTCCCTAGTGAAAAAGCTCTCATAACTACCTACTATATAACCCCTCTGGCTTTGTTAACAAGCCATGCTGTTCTAGTCTTCACTGATATGTCTGCGTTTCTGTTTTGCTGAAAAGAGAAAAGAAGTTTGTCTGTGCTGTTTGATTTCCTCTCATAGGTAAGACAGCTCAGAACATGGGATTCTCTGGGATATTCTTTGCTGTCATTGAAAACAGTAGTGGTTTTCTAGACTCAGGACTCAAACTGCTGTTCTTGGCTGGATTACTGCAGGGAAAAAAAAGAGTTATTGACACGCACTTTAGTTTTTGATTATCAGAAATTTCCAGGAGTTTGGTCTGATTCTTTCCCAAGACTTGCTGCCATTTTCTGGTATCTTTGTAGATGTGCCATTTTTGCAATAAATTCTGTTTATGTGAGGATGCACAGGTCTGAGGAAGGTTTTCATTCACACCTGACATACCACTGTAATCACAACCTGCTTCCCCTTCTTTTCTTTGCCTAGCTTATTCCCTTATTGCTACAGCTGACAACCCGGCTGCAAGGAGTACGTGCTCTCGGACAGACTGTTTCTGACACAGGTGGCTCAGAGGATGCAAAGAGGCAAACAAAAAAACAGAAGACAAGACGGACGTGAGATGAAGGGACTGATTTCATGCAGTGGTGCTCTGTCAAACTGGAGCCTGAGGAAGCAAAGCCACTAAAATATGCTTTTGTTGAACTTGTGGACTTTAGATTGTTATTGCTATATGAGCACCGTTTGTCACACTAGCTCCATTTTGGTTGTAAATTTTCTATGGAGTGTATAGATTTCCTTGTTGTAAAGTAATGAAATGAATGCCTCTATTGTCACTGTGAGTGCATCTCCCATACTTGAAGACAATGAATGATTTATTTTTTCTCTGCAGTGGAACAGGTCATGCTGTCTTTGTTAATCATTTGTACAAGCAGCAGTAATAGACTGCTTGACTTCACTTTCAGTCTCTGTATTTTGAGATCTTTTTTCCTTGACACCAACTTTACAGAAGCAGCACGTAGGGATTTTACTAAATCAGTGGTGCTTGAAACAAAGTTTTGGGGGACATACACGAACTGGTGAATTATGTCTTTTTCACTTCCAGTTCAGCAGCTTGATTGAAGAGTCTGTCATCTGCACAGCTGTGATTTCAGTTCTTATCTGATGATTATGTTATCTTTGATTAACGTCAGGTTTTTGCCCGATGAAGACAGATTGTTGATGTCAGGTAAGTTCCAATGATCCTACTGCTAAAGCAGTGTTTAAATTTTAGTTTTGTATACAGTGTGATCTCTTCACACCTCCAGTATTCGTGAAGTGGCACCAGCTGACTGTACCATTCTTTCCAAAGCTGTTTGATGTTGGTGATACCCATTCACTCCTGTGGCTGTCACTTCTCCTGCTCAGCCATGAGCAGCCTGTTTGCCAGTTGATTTTTTTTTCTTTTTTTACTTTTTTTAACTTTGTTTTTCCTTTACTTTAAGAAATGTGAGTTTTTCAAACTCTCCAATGCATACAAGCCCAGTAAAGTAGTCTGTAATAAACAGCTGTTTCTTACAGGCTATCTTTTAATTCATGTTTGAAATAGATGCTTGGACATATACAGTTTAAATGTTAATGGGGCTTTTTATTGACAAATAGTATAAAGGTTAATAGAGCTTTTGAAAGATGCACATAAATGCTTACAAATATTGCAGAGACATTGGTACTGCCAGTAAGTGGCAATGTTTCTCTTTTACAGTACTTGAAATAAAGTCCTTTTACATTTAAATATTGAAGCTTACAAACCCTACCATTGTTAGAAATTTGGATGCTACAGGTTTCATGCTATTTTTGTTGGCATTTTGTACTAGTTTGGGCCTAAATAATTAAAACTTCATTCAGTGATTATTCTAATCTCTCTGAGGGAAATTTTATCAAGATCATAATAAAAATGAAGACAAAGCATGCATGTATGGAGTTTGAGATGAATCTGTAATAAACTGTCATGCTCAGTGGTTAATGACCTTGAATTTTATACTGCTGTGATGAAATATATGGGGAAAAAACAAAGTGTTGTAATTACATTGTACATTTTCAATGCATCTTTATTTTAAGCTGGTGAATGTTAAGAAAGGTATTGCTACTTTGGGGGAATGTATGAGGAAGAATTGCACATATCCATGTGCCCTGAGGGCGTACCAGATATCCTGACCTCTGAACTGTGGGACTTGCTGATGATCTTAAACATTGGAAATGCTGTTAATAAAAAGAAAAAAAAAAAGTGTTAATGCTTGCTAATTTTGTGCTTGCTTCTAAACCTAGGATTTGCCTGACGTCTCTTCTCAAAATTTTCTGTTCTTTGCCTTCTGCAGCATACTGGTGGCCTACTTGCTTCCAGCCCAGTGTTTTGAGGTTTATTCTGCTTTTGAAGTGTTTATTCCTAACAAAAACTGTAGGTTGCAGTTTCTCACTTGGCAGAGAAGTCATGGTGCTCTTTGAGAACATGGAGAAAACTAACGCATGAGATGATAATTTTCT
>JANHGB010041893.1:0-36867 GCA_026283785.1 Coracopsis vasa
GGGGGGGGTTGTTTGTTTGCTTGTTTGCTTTTTTTTTTTTGTTTTGTTTTTCAATGGTGCTCAATTGTTCAGACTTTATTTAAGCACCGTAATAGTTCATCACTTCCTCATTAACAAATGTATTTGCTTTCTCTCTGGTCCCTGCCTATACATTTACACACAGCTCAGTCAGAAATGTATAATATTTTACTTCTCACAAAGGAGTAATATTGTGCCTTTCTTCTGTTTTTCTTTTCTTTCTTCTGTTTTTTTTTTCATCTTCCTAAATATAACTGACTAGTCTTGACTGGATCCCTTACTTTCTGCTCTGTAGACCTGTACTTTTTGCTTACAGCTTTTTATCACTTAAAGCCACACTGAGAACAGAACACTGGATACAGAACAGTTTCAAAGGAATTGTAGCCTAACCTTAATGAGGGCGTCTTTGGTATTACTTCATCACTCTTTGACTTTAATTTTTATTCTTTCATAACTTCTTCAGTAGGTTGAGTAATTTTCCAGAGTCTGCTTCCTTGAAATAGAAAGCTGATATTCCTAAATTCAAATGGCTTGGAATCACTGGTACCAAGCTATCTCTGTACAGTGAACAGATTGACTTAATGCTAAGAACAAGGTGAAACGATTTTTTAGCCAACTGTCATTTTTGTTTTCTTCTTTTACAGAGTCATAGAAACATGAAGATGTTATTTTTTCTATGTCTTTTAATTGTTTGGATTCATTCCAACAGTTATTGCTATGAGCCTAATCACCAAGGTGTAAGAAACCAAAATCAAAGAGGCCAAGAAAACCGGAATAAGCCACAGCTCATTGTAGGGAGCAGTGTTTGTCAGTTTGCATGTTGTTTCTACAAAGAGATTTCTTCTCAACAAAACAGTGGAAATGTTTTCTTCTCTCCTTTGAGCATCTCTACTGCCTTTGCAATGCTGACTCTGGGTGCCAGATCAGACACACTGTCACAGATTCTTAGGGTCCTTAGCTTTAACCCACGTGAGATTTCTGAAAATGAAATACATGAAGGTTATCGCCAACTCATGAACATGGTAAACAGAAAGAATGAGGGGTTACAGCTGAATATGGGAAATGTCCTGTTTGTACTTGACAGACTGAAGCCACAAGAAAAATTTTTAAGTAATCTCAGAAACTTCTATGAAGGAGAAGCTTATCCTATGAACTTCAAGAGGGCTGATCAAGCCCAGATAAAGATCAACGAATATGTAGCAGCAAGAACCAATGGGAAAATCAAGGACCTGATAAATAACCTCGATCCACTTACTGAAATTCTCCTTATTAGCTATATTTATTTTAACGGTAAGATATATATATCATATTCTCCTACTTAATATATTATTTCCTGAGAGCAGTCTTGGACTTCACGTGATTCTACAACACGGTTTTGCAGAGGGACTCATATCTTGTTTTCCTTTTGGTCCTCCTTTACACTTAATGATGAACAAAGCTTTTGGAAATTATGTTCTGCTTGACAGTGATGATCATTCTTAGCAAATTTTAAGGCAAATTTTCCTATATCTTTCAATACACATATTTCTTTCCTGATGAGGATTAAGAAGGCATTATTAAGTAAAATATCTAGTCCTAGTTTGGAATTAAAATAAATTAAAAGAACACTTTTAAAATAAAACTTACCATCTTACCTGAAAGAAAATATGTTTACTCAATAGTTTTTCTATTACTGGGTATGTTCATGTATCCAAAGCTAAACACGTAACAATAGCTTTAGTTTCACACTCATGTTTTCCTTGTTTTCTTTTTTACTAACTATGCCCTTATTGATAGTATGGCTGTTGTCCTTGTGTGTCTACAGGCACAAGTTTTCAACCTTTTTTTTTTTTTGATTCACGTATTTTAATATTTTTCAGTGAAGAGATGGACTCACCAATATCAGATAGAAGCCGAGTGACAATAAACTTGTTTTTCTAAATTAACTTGTGCAGTCAGCTTAGATACAGTCTACAGATCCTCTCTGAGCTTTTCAGACTGCTTATCTAACAAGAAGAGGAGAAACAAGGCTGTAAGGCTCAATCAGACGTAATCAGATACTACGTCTTCTTTCAAATCTTCTCTCTCTTATTTTATTGTATTATAAAACCAAAGAAATTGTAGTCAGAAAAATAATATTCTGTAATTTATCTGATAAAAATATCATTAAGCTTTTTGATTGAAACAGAGATGGTGTAACAGAAATGCTACTCTTTTAAAAGAGGTACTGTTTTTTTTAAAACTGTTAACTTGGATGCTTCCACTGTCCTCCCCAGTATGAGACTTCCCCTGAAAGTAATTCACAACCATATTTTGGTTTGTTTTGCTTTTTTGTATGTGTTTATGCTCCTTGCATTAAGCTCTCAAGATCTGGCCACAGCTTAATGAAACTGTTTCAAATATAGATGATTGATGTTTCTTAATTCCCTTGAACACATACCTGTTTGTCTCAAATAGTGTTTTCAAAGTAGGTTTTTATTTAGCATCAGGCACATCTTTCAAAACAAGCAAAACAGCTGTTGATTTTTCTTTGACTGAAACATGTTTGAAGAAGGAGCAATACATTTAGTAGCACAATGAGGTCAGAAGCCTGAGAAACCTTGTATTAAAGATAACTTTGTATTGCAAATAACTTTTACATGTTCTAAAGATAAGCAGGTTTTATTACTGAAATGATTTCCCAGCTGCTCCAAAAGACGGGGGAGATTCAGTTTTAGCTCTTCAGTTTCAAAGAAAATAGAATAAAGAATAACATTAATAGAAATAGTATAAAAAGGATTTTTATCTTGACATTGAGAGTAGATTAACATTACTTGATCTAGAGCCTGGGATTAACCTGGAGAGAATTATTAAAGCTCAAGTACCTCTATAACCAGTCTATACTTCTAGGGTCTTGTCCACTCTCTGTGAGTTACAAACTTCCTTGCACAGTACTAGTGACTCTCCTATCCCTTTTTTGCTGTGTATCGTTGTGTAGAAGTCCTTCCCTAAGGACAAAATTTGGCAATATTTTACTGTCCATCAGCCAGTGGGCACGCTATTCCACTGTGGTACACACCAGTCCCTTATCATGCCCTAGCCAACCTGGTCACCACAAAGTATCATACTTTGAGGTTCATTTTTTCAATTTAAACACTGTGAAGCATTTGAGAAAGGTGCCATCCCTAGAAAGTAGTCTGCTAAGAGACAGGAGAGCAAAGAAATAAGTATTCCTTTGAAACAGGAGAAAAGGATTAAGGAATATCATCTCTGTCTAACCTGTGTGCTAAATCCTAACATCCTATTCAATTTTTAATCAAGCAAAGTTCTTTCTGAACTGAGTTGAGCACTAGATCAAGGTTGGTTGAGTGTTTCAAGTCTTGTGTCCTTCATGTTTCTGTGATTCATTGTTATTTTTTATTTTTTTTCTTAAGCATATCAAGGCAGAAGTCTTGCCTATTATACACCTGGTGATAGAATACGTCACTGTTAATGAAAAAACATAAAACGTGCATTTTTTCCCACCTCCAGGTTATTGTTAGTTGTTAATTTATATTTTCTGAGCCCAAGACATGCACTGTCTAAATCTAATTTCACTCTTTCCAAATACCAAATAAGTACTGCTTATGTCTATTTCACAGATGGTGGAAACAGCAGATGATATTTCTTCCATTTGTACCAAGCTGCCTAGTAATCATTGTTCAAATAGAAATCTGAAGTCGAAAGGTGTTGTTTCATGGTTTCCTTGATAGCACTTATTTTACCTAGCATTATGTCTCTACTGTTACCCACTACATTTGATAAAAAGTTAGGTTTGTTCTAGAAGGCAAAATTTACTACACAGTAACATTGCTTTCTTAAAAACCAACCAAACAATCCCCATCACCCAAGTTTTCCTCATTTTTCAATCTGCTCAGCCTCTGAAGCAGATGCCTAGAATTTGGCTTAGATATTCCTTTCTGCTGAGGTTAAGAATCTTTCAGATTTTCAGTGTTGATAGTGTGCTTCACTATGACTAGCAAGGAGTCTTCAAAAATTTAATATTGTAAGCATGACAGTTCAAAAGGTTTCTGTTGTTGGTTTTGTTTGTTTTTTAACCTAGCAGTCTGATAGACTTAAGTTATATATGAATTTATTGTTCATGAATTAGAGAGAGATATAAAACCCTTCTCTCTGCAAGTAACCTGAATTCTTTCATTTCTCTGGAGGATTCATCCCTCATGTCACTCTTCACAAGTCTATTTTGGTCTGGGAATAAAGAAAAGAGATAATCTTTCTTCTTCTGAGCTCTCATTTAAAGGCTGCATCATAAGAGGGCTTTATAGGCTCCTTAAAATTGTTGTCATGAGGGAAAAGAGCACACTAGAACAGTTGGTTTCTCATCTAAATGAAAACTATTGCAACCCTTTGTAAGTTCTGGGAGATTGTTTTACATCACAGTCTACCTACTGTGTGTTGCTATTGAATTATTGTGAGTATTCCGTAAGTCAAGTGTTTGTTGCAGACTGGTTTGTCTTTGAAGCTGATCCAGCTGTACCAGTTTCTGTCATCTATGAATGTGTCCTATGGTGATAAGTCATATGGTTTCATCTGTCTCTTATATTTCAAGCTCAATGGGAAAAACCTTTTGATACAAAATACACTAAGAAGAACAAATTCTATGTGGATGGGAACAAGGCTGTTGAAGTCCCAATGATGTTTGGAATGGGCCAATTCAAACATGGCTATGATGAGCAGCTGTCTTCCACTGTGGTGCAAATGGATTACAAAGGTGGTGCTTCGGCATTTTTTGTTCTGCCTGATCAAGGAAAAATGAAGAAGCTGGAGAAAAGATTGTCTTGTGAACGTATGTCAAGGTGGAGGACATTAGTCTCAAAAAGGTAAAATTCTGCAGTTCTTGTTTCAGGTGGTAGGCAAGGAAACACACCAGTTCCAATGTACTGGGCTATGACACAAATTCAGGATACTATCTTTAATTCTGTTTTAATCTACAGAAAAATTGCCACCAACCAAATTGAAATCTGGCTCTCTAGTGTCTGTCTGTTTTCACATTCAATACAAGTGAAAACCTTCACAGCTTTAGGTCTTTTACTGTTTCCACATTTTGTTTTCCATCTTCAACTTTCCGTAGCTTTCAGGTTTCTGTCTCAAAACTTCTTACATTTTTGGGAAGATATCTTCTGCTTTTTCCTGTTTATGAGTAAATTCCTATCACTTTCCTTCAGCCCTTTTTCTTGTCTCTTGCTTCCTTTCTGCTTATGGGAGTTACCTGTAATTGCACTTTTAATGCTGAAATAGCAACTTTTGGGAATTGTGAGGACAAAGCTCAATGATAAGGGTATAAAGGTGTGTATATATATATACATATATATATATAAGGCTGACACATAACAGAGCCACTGTATTCAGGCTCTCTGAAGATTTTGACAAAATTGGAATAAGCTACTCTTGCTTCAAGGTAACTTTGAGACTAGAAGGGAGAAAGGTTATATGCTTTATAAAAACAACTTCAAACTCTATTCAGTATCATGTGTAGTGGTAGCATTTGGTGGGACAAAATATATACAAAAGCATAGGCAAAACATGTTTACAAAATCAAGTCTTTGTGTTCATTCATGAATTTGATGTGTCATGTTAAAAACCTTCTTACATACATATTTGAAAATCATATTTTAGATGACCAATTCTCAAGACAAAATTGACATCCTTATACAGAAAAGTATGTGTCATGCTCTTAACTCTGATTCAATGCTAAATCTTATTAAAATGATCTATTTTTTTCATTAAAAAAGACAGAAAAAAGTATGCAATTCTCCATGCACCTTCACAGTTTTGGAACTTCTGTGAATAGCTACGTGGTTTGTGACTAAAATCACTGTAGGACAAATAAGATGGTGGTTGGAAGGATTTATATTTCCTCTGTCCATACTCTCCCCCCCTCCCCAAACTGGAATAATCTACCTAAAAACCATGAATGGGAGATGTAAATTATATACAGGCATCACTGTCAAAGACATGCAGCTCTCTGTTTTTATCATGGCTGTTTTCTCTTGCAAACTAACGACACAAACTCTTCCTTTTCCTTTACGTTTTCAGGGCAACTGATGCCTATGCTATTATTTGGAGTCTCTGGGAGGCCTTAATGAATGGGTTTGATGTAGGATATGGAATTATTTAAGGACTTTAGGCAAGCTGTGTTGTCCTTGTTTCTCTGTCTGCAAACTGAAATTGACACAGTTGCAGAGGCATTGAGAGGAACGTTTTTACAACTATTGGTTGCTGAACATGGGATAGTGTCAACGTATTGCCAGTACAGTCGGCTGAGATCTATTTCATGGCTGAACTCTGGAGAAAGCACCACTTTCTCTTCTGAAAAGTATATTCCAGTGCTCCCTGCACAACTGCGTTTGCATTGTTATTGTATGCCTATTGCTTTCCCTTTTCTGCATGTTGAAAGCAAGTGGGGGCTTGTGAATGAGTGTCTTTATTTAATAGCAAGGCAGATGATTCAATGCATCCTCCTTGAGACAGCAATCAGCACAGTCAGAAGTCTTGTCTTGTCTTCCCACTTGTCCACTAGATGACTTGCTCTTTGGACTGCTTCATTAAGTTCTCCTGTTTTCTTACCAGAAAACAATACCTTCTGTCAGCATTATCACTAACCTTTGTCTCATTATACTGCATCTAGTTGTAAATGTTGATTTTAAGCTTTGGAAAGGAATTGTTAGATCCTTATTGAAAGAGCAAGTGAGGAATGAGTCAGAAATATAGAACTTTGATTAATTTTATGGAAAGCAGCAAACTAGTCACTTTCTCCCACTCCCCCCAAAAATTAATAAATCAGACATTGGTCTTGACATAGAAAAGGAATTATCTATTGACTAACTATATGCTGTATTCTGTCAATGTGTTTTTGTTTTCTACTTTGTCACCCATGCATCTCTGTCCAGATTTACATGATAAACACACAAGGCCTACTTTTTTCTTTTTTTTTCTTTCAAAAGTAGACAGTGAACTTGGATGTGTTGGAGTTTTTGTGCCCAGTGTGAGACACCTAAAAGAAACACTTTTTCACAAGATGATTCCTCTGCATCCTCAATAAAGGGGCATGATGAAGGAGCTTCCTGCAGAATGCACAAAATATTTCTAACTTCTGAAAATGTCAGATGAAGACTCTTAGGGAGGTATAGCTATTCTGTTGAGCTGAATAATCACTAGGTCAATCTCATTCTCCATGTGTTGGCTTACTGCAGACTGACAGCTAGCAATCTACAGCCTATCATCTCAACCAGCTTGCCAACATACAAACCTTTTCTTCTCTGCAAATTAATGTCACTACGCATCTCCCATGTAGGCTAGAGAGAACCTGCAAGCAAAATGTCTTTGGGGAGAAAGCCAAATGAGTTTGTATCTCAGGAGTCTGTGTTATACCATGAAACCTGATCAAAAGTTTCACCATATTCTTCTGCTTCTTTTCTGGCAGCTCAGCAAATGTGTATCTTCCAAAATTCACTCTTTATGGGACATATAACCTGAAAGATATCTTATATAAAATGGGTATCATGGATGTATTCACTGATAAGGCTGACCTGTCTGGGATCACTGGGCAGCCCCAGCACAGAATTTCCCAGGTAAGTCATACTGCTTTTTGTTTTATGAACCCATGTTTACTGATACTTACATCACTTCCTTTACAACTATTCATGATGCAAAACTCATGTAAAGAGGCTTTGCGTCATATGAAAAGGCAGCTATTGGCATACAGAGTATTTTGCCCATGTTGCTTGCTCTGTCAGTGCAATTGAGCTGGAGCAGGTTTCAAGTCTGTAATTTTATAATCTAGGAGGCCTTTTTGATCTGCATGGGGCAACCTTATAAAACAGACATGACCAAATCATTGCATGTCCACACCTTGGTACCCTCCTGCAGCGCGTTGTTACAGTCATTATATTGTTGCTTCTGTTTGTGTCTACCTTCTTTAGCCTGCCTGTGGGCAAGTAGGGAGCTGTAGGATGCATTACTACCTGTGTTTTATGGAGGGGAGGGGAGAGGAAAAACAATGCTTACTTTTAAACTCTTTGGGGGAAAAGAAAATGCGGTTATTAAAAACATTTGGCTTCAAGCCTATGAGCAAACTCTCATTAGTGCCAGGCCCACGCAAAAGCTACAGATAAGTCACGCTTCGATAAACCTAGAGTTTAAAGCTGACAGTCAGTGCAAATTTCATTATCTAATATGAACAAAACAACTGGCCTTATGACCTCAGGTGGAAGTTAATGAATTAGGGTCTGTGAATGTCTTGGTTTTGCCAGGTAAAACATATTTTCTCTGCTCTAGCCCTCCATTTCTCACCCTTCTCCTTTCCTTCCATGTCTTGCAAGACATTAAGGAACATGGGAAACATAATTTCAGGATGCTATTCATTGTGCTAATCTGCATGTTAATTCTTCAACTATATGAACTTTTAATAGACAATTAAATATGATTGTGCTCTCTTAACCTTCAGTCTAGCTTCACATATCTTCGTGAGTGGGAGCAGGGAATAAGAAAAACAAAGCTAAAGTTTTCACTAGCAGGGACTTGCCCTTCCACCAGGGTTGAACTTCTCCTCCTTAGTGCTAGGAAAGCTATGCTGCAGGTAGCTTGCTGATTTTCTTTCCAATTTTGCTGTCTTTGTGCAATGGACTCATATCTGGTGCTTGCTTCTTACCAGTAACTTCTTCAGGTACTTTTAGCACAAGTGTTATTTAGCTGCCTAGTTTTGTACTGCCTTGACTTGTAACATGTCTGTTTCTTCACAGGCTATTCATAAGGCTGTGGTAAAGGTGGATGAGACTGGCACTGAAGCGGCAGCGGCCACAGGCATGGAGATAGTGCCTATGTCTGTTCCAGCTACCATTGCATTCAACAGGCCCTTCCTAATGGTCATAACTTTGAAAAGCAATATACTCTTCATGGGAAAAATTGTGAACCCTCTGAAAAAAGATTAAGTTGATGTACATATTAAGTATGCAGTGATCACCACTGTTAAATCAAGTGTTTGACCTGATGAGTATGGCATGGCTACCGAGGGCTCTCCATCTCTTAACTGATGTTATTCACTGTTTTTTGTAGATGAGACTCTTCATCAGTTTAAGTTGTCATAGTTGCATATTTGTTTGGGCCTTGGTTTTTTTTTTATTACTTTTTTTTTTTTTTAAGAAGGTTGCATTCAGGCAGAACTGTCATTAGATCTGGAACAAAATAGGCCTGTGTGATACTGACAGCACAGATACATCTTCTAGCAGGGAAGATGAGGAGCATGTGGGTGGAGAGGGTTGTGTAAGCCTGCTTCTTCCCTCATGGCTGCCTTCTCACCTTTTTTTTTGAGTTGACTGACAAATGAGTACAAGTTATGGCACTCTACTACTTGTGCCCATTTTCCTATGAACATGAAGTTTATATGTCATAGATCTTAACATGCATTATGCTTACTACCTTGCATAGTACCATAGTTGTCCAGTGAGTCTATAACATACTTGCCTTTCAGCTGTCGTCCAGTTAGGCTGCTGCAAAGGGGGTGCAAAGAAGGTGTGTTTTTCCTCTGCAGATGTATACTGGCCTGCCTGCTGTTTCTATTAGGATTTATAGACCAGACTAATTTCAGGGCAAATGTTTCATGTCAAAGAACTGGGTCTAAGAAATTCAGAGGTAGATGATATCTCTGCAGTTCAGTGAAGTGCCCTGGTGCCAAACTTTGTGAATCACACAGACAGCACAGAGCAGCCAGAAGACTACTTCTAGCCTATGCCTGCACCTAAAGCAGCTTCTAGAAGCCCCCGAGCAGCAGGAAACATAAACCGTTCCCCCCTGGTGCCAGTGCCTGTACCATCATCATCTGGACCTGGGAGATTACCCATGGTAGTAAGCACCATTCCAAGTATTGTCTGTAGGATCAAGCACCCTACCAGTAACACCTATACTGCATCAGTGACACCTGTGTCTCTTGATGTAACCCCTTCTGTTCCCAGACTGTCCAGTAATACAACATTGGTACTCTGTTTCTCATTCTCTTCATGGTTAGTATAGCAACAATATTATAAAGATCTGGTTTTACTATTAAGATACACAATATTAAGTCACATCCATAATGCACATGCTAATTTATTTTTTCTTGTTTACTTTCCTATTTTTTTCTTCTGTTTTCACAAATTCTATCATTATTTTATTTCTTTGCTCATGTTCATGGTATATATCTGATCTCTGGTTGCAGGAGGGGTAAATTATTGACTAAAATGGGTTAGTCTGTTAATAGGTATTAAGCATTAACACCAGTCTTTGTATAGCCTTGAAACATGCAGACAAACGTACTACAGTAGAAGAACTTCAATGAATAAACACGACATTAAAAAGTTTCTAATATTTCTATTTATTTCTGTAATTCAGAGTTAAGACTTAAGTATGGTTCAAGCAGGATTTTTCACAGCTGTGAACAAACAGTTATTAATATACTGCTCACATACATTGCATCAGCACAGTAATGCCTGTAAGCTTCAGAAAGCCCTCTGCCTTTGGCCTGAGTAAATCCCTGTTAAGCATATAGTAGGTTATTTCTGTTAGGAGGATAACTTTCTGGGAAAGTTGGGCATTTCTTTAATGCAGAAATGTTTATTTCAAAGGCTGCAGACAATGTGCTACTCCTACTGTATTAAGTGTGTAGCTTCATGTGTGTGTCTTGTCTCTCTTCTAAAAAGCTCTCTCTTGACTCCCTCTAATAGCTATGTTACCAGTCCTAGCATGTGTGGCTGCTGTCATTCCAGAAACAAAATATGGACCATCTAGATCATACTTTTAAAATACATTATGAGAGGAAAACCAGAAAAGTGCTTAGAAGCTGTCAAATTTTTGTAGAGAAACCCACTTCCAAATGAAAATGCTGAAGACTCCTCTGTGCGGCTTTCACATTGGGAAATAAGGCATAAATTTAATATTTCCCAAACTGAAAACCAGATATGGTCGATTTGTTTTCATTTGGCCTTGATTACATCACTGGATCCATAGCAAACCTTGACAGAGGGTACTTTTTTACCGGTTCTTACAAATCTTCCTAATTTATATTTATATAGAGGCACTGCAGATCTTGCTAGGTCACAAACAGTTTTCTGAAATAACTAGATCTTGCAGTTTGCTTTCCTGTAAAAATGCATAATGATGCATTTGGATGTAAATCCAAAAAAACTAACTTAAAAAGGAAAAAAGAAATTGGCATATTTATGCAGAACAACCACACAATATTAAATCTAATACTGCAATAAGAAAGGAAAAGCACAATTTTGAGGAAAAAGAAACCTTACAGTGTAATAGCATATAATAATATATTCTTCTTCAGATACCTCAGAGAGGTATTTGCCAAATAGCCTGAAAGAACAGTAGATGTTCAAAATGTAAAAGAAGTGCTCAAGGGCGATACTGGCAAAACAGGAAAGCTCAATCCATGTGTGCTTCTTCTGCAGTGGTTGAGCCTGAGCAGTTACTTCAAGTTAAGGTAACAATAGAAGACTTTTTTTTACAAAAAAACAAAACACAAGCAATAAAGTAAATTGCCAGGACTGTTTGAATGTTTGCAAGAGCTCTTAGCTGTCTCAAGAAGAAAAATGTTAAGCTTTCAACTGTGATGCATCAGTTAGACAGGTCTCTGTACCAGAGAAAGAAGAAGTGACAAATGTGATGTAAGATTCTGAAAAAGATGCAGATGAGCATGCAGTGAATTGCAGAACTATCAGTCCAGCTTTGGTATTTTGGAAACTAGAATTTGTAGTTGTATGGATAAGGATGAAAAATACCAGAAGATCAACATGACTTTCATAGAATAATAGAATCATTGAGGTTGGAAAAGACCTTAAAGATCATGAAGTCTTACCACTAAACCGTACCTCTAGGTGCCACATCCACAGATGTTTTCAATACCTCCAAGATGGTGACTCAGCCACTTCCCTGGGAAGTCTTTTCCAATGCTCTATAACCCTTTCGGTGAAGAAATTTTTCCACTAATCCAATCTAAACCTCCCCTAGTGTTACTTGAGGCACTTTCCTCTTGTCCTATTAGTTAGTTGTTAGTTGGAAGAACAAACCAACACCCACCTTGCTACAAACTCCTCTCAGGTATAGAGAATGATAAAGTCCCCCCTGAGCCTTCTCTTCTCCAGACTAAACAACCCCAGTTCCCTCAGTCACTCCTCATAGTACCTGTGCTCCAGACCTTTCACCAGCGTTGCTGACCTTCTTTGGACACTCTCCAGCACTTCAATATCTCTCTTGTAGTGAGGTGCCCAGAACTGAACTCAGTATTTGAGGTGCAGCCTCAGCAATGCCAAGTACAGGGGGACAATCATTTCCCTGGTTCTGCTGGATGCACTATTTCTGACACAGGCCTGGATGCTGTTGGCTTTCTTGGCCACCTGGGAACAAGCTGGCTCATCTTCATCCAGTTCTTGATCAACACACCCCTGTCCTTTTCCACTGAGCAGCTTTTCAGCCACTCTTCCCCAAGCCTGTAGCATTGCATAGTGTTGTTGTGACCCAAGTGCAGAACCTGGCATATTGTCTTGATCAACATCATACAGTGGCCTTAGCCCATTGATCCAGCCTGTCCTGATCCTTCTGCAAAGCCTTCTTACCCTCAAGCAGATCAACATTCGCACCCAAATTGGTGCTGTCTGCAAACTGACTGAGGGTGCACTCGATCCCCTTGTCCAGATCATTGATAAAGATATTAAAGACAGCTGGTCCCAATACTGAGCCCAGGGGAACACTCCTTGGGACCAGCCACCAACTGGATTTAACTCCATTCACCACCATGCTTTGTGCCTGGCCATCCAGCCAGTTGTTTACCCAGTGAACGGTACACCCGTCCAAGCCATGTGCAGCCAGTTTCTCCAAGAGAATACTGTGGGAAATGGTGTCAAAGGCTTTACTAAAGTCCAGGTAGACAACTTCCACAGCTTTTCCCTCATCCACTAAGCGGGTCACCTTGTCATAGAAGGAGATCAGGTTAGTCAAGCAGGACTTGCCTTTCATAAACCCGTGGTGACTGGGCCTGATCACCTGCTTGTCCTGTACGTGCCATGTGATGGAACTCAAGGTGATCTGCTCCGTAACCTTTTCCAGCACTAAGGTTAGACTGACGGGTCTGTAGCTACCTGGATCCTTCTTCTGGCTCTTCTTGTAGATGGGCATCACATTTGGTAACCTCCAGTCAACTGGAACCTCCTTGGTTAGCCAGGGCTGCTGATAAATGATGGAAGGTGGCTTAGTGAGCACTTCTGCCAGCTCCCTCAGACCCTTGGGTGGATCCCGTCAGGCCCATAGACCTGTGTGTGTCTTAAGTGGTATAGCAGGTTGCTGACCATTCCCTCTTGGATTACGGGGGCTTCATTCTGCTCCCTGTCTTCCAGCTGGCAGGTGGGTCAAGAGCCTGAATACTTGAACAGTTGAGAATCCCTTCTAATTTCAAGTACAAAAACCAAACAGTCATGTTTACCCGCTAAAAGTACCACCATTTTCTTTTAACAGAACAGATTTCTGTCTGCACTGGCCATTTCACATTTTCTGAACATTGGCATAAACAAAACCAGCTCATATTGAGACAGAGGTGGGATTCAAAGCATAATAGGCATTTACTGGATGAGAATCACACCTAGATATGTACACACTTCTCTGAAGCAGACAGTATTTGTCTTGTCTTCTCTATTCATATCTCTGATTTACCACAACAATTTTATCTTTAGGAGAAAAGAACAGTCATAGTTCTCTATCACAACCACATTATTTTCTTTCCTTATGTTTTAGGAATAGAAAAGAATCCTTAAACAATATTTATCTCCCAAATAGAAACATACCAAATTTTAGGTATATTTTTAAACATATAAGTTAGTACATTGCACTAGATCATTAGTATTTGTTTAGTTGCAGTGAACGTAAAAGCCTGCCTGGAACTGAAGAGTAAAACAAATGCATTTCATACTGAATTTAATGTGTCTTGTCATATGCAGCTGGTTTTGATCCATTTTCCTTCTGTGCGCTCATGCAGTCTTTGTTTTTCATGTTATTTCGTCCAAGAGAATTTATTTTAATAACTTTCCATACTTGGTTAGCCTTTATAGGAAAATTAATTCTTCCTTTTTCAAAAGTAGACCCACATGCACTGATTGTTTGTTCAGGCTTATAGGGAAGTTTGTTTTCTTTTAAACCCAAATGTAAACAGGCCTCGTTTTCTCTTCTTTTTTGACTTAAAAACAAATCCTGATTTTTTCAAAACATTTTCTGGTTTGGTGGTGTGATTTTTATTTTTTTTCCCTGCTGTATACACCATGGACTGCAACTTCTAAAAACTAAGCTGTTGATGTGTGGTTTTAGTGGCTGTAGGGCACATAGTATTAATCTAGGACCTTCACTACCATTATCTCCATTAGAGCAAGGGTATTGTCTCAACCACTGAGGTATAGAGATAGAGATGTAAAGTTGCTAAAGACAAACCTGTAGAAAAATTCCCGTGTTGTTGCTTGAAAGGCTTCATCCTATTCCAAGCTTTTCTGATGGTGCCTGGGTAGGTATTAGTCTCTCCACCCCCTTGTTTCTTCGCTTCACACCTTCATCAGTCCTATTTACTTGGTTTGAAACTTCTCCAAGGGAGATGCTACCTCCTACCATGTGTTTTGGACAGTGCTCAAAATATCCACCTTCCAATGCCACTGTAACACAAATGAGCCAACAGCGTTAGGGGAAAATAGTTAGGCTTCCATGGTGTCCACATAGCTTTTAATTGTAACTGTATACAGAGGAAACACTTTGAAACAGCATTTAGTGAAAGATGAATTCTGAGCTATGACCTGGTTTCTTTAAACATTCAATTTCGTCATTATTTTGAAGCCTGCAGTATCTGATGCTAAAAATACACTGTGCTGAGCTTCCCACGTGTAGGTAGTTATATAAATCTTGCCATAAATAATGCTTGTTCACTCGATCATTATAGAAATATCTTGACATGTAGTTCATAAGGGATTTGCTCAGAGCAAGCCAAAATTGAGTAGAAAAGCACAGATTAGAATGAGAGTTACTGGGCCTATTTAGATCCTGATTTTACAACATCATTTCAATCATCTCACGGCTTAGTTTGTCATTTCTCCAATATCTAGACAAATCTAAAGGGGGCTAAGAATCCTTAATTCTTCAGTCGACAGTGAAATGCAAAGGGTTGGTACTGCGCCTTTACAGTTGCATGCCTTAGAAATGTTTAGGTTAAATATCGTAACAGTCTGTAATTGTGCTATGAGCATAAGCATAAAGTTGAATTCTTCAGTCCTTTACAGTTTGAATTTCACATCCATTTTGTAGAAATGCTTGAGACTATTAAAACTGATGCACCAAGTAGTATGAAAGAACTGGTTGTTGTGTAGTTATTGGGGGAAGGTGTATTTTCTAGCTGGGAGGAAAAAAAGCATAAATGAACTGTTAGTATGTGAAGCAGAGTTCTTCAGGCTGGTAAGACCTGTGCTGTAGGTCAGTCTCCTGAATCCAGGTATCTTAAACCAAAAAAAAAAAAAACCAACCCACAGTTCTCTTTCTGCACTGAAATATTCTGCTCACAGAGAAGTCCAAGTGCATTTGAGCTTAAAAAAGGCACCAGACAAAAAAATAGATCTGTGCTAAGGGGGGGAGGGGAGGGGGGGGTGGTGTGTGTGGATTATGTGGACAGTGTGAAGTTATGAAAAATAACTTCCAGGGTATCTATTACATATAACTTGTAGGTATTAGTATAGCAAAACACAGATGCAAAAATTAGCATAGGTGCAAGCTTGTGCTAAGCAAATTCATCCATCAGTGAGATGGGAGTGAGTGGTGGAGCTGAGCTCTGAAAGAGCATAAGCAGCAAGCATCTGCCAGAAAATCTTACTGGGATCTCAGGACTGGTTTAATTAGGAAGAGGATGTTTCAGCATAATTCTCAGAAACGAACTACTTGCACAAATCCCAGTTTTGCCTTAGGTGGTTCTGTCAAATGATGGACATCATTGTTGCCCAGCCTACCAGACCCTCAGATCATCTTCATGTCTCTGAGTTTATTCCTGCACGCTCTGCTTCAAGTTGAAAAATAAGATTGTAAAATCACTGTAGCAGGAACTGCTGTGAATTTTGTTTCTGCAGAGACAAAACTGCAGCTTGTTAGACCTATTACAGTCAGAGACATCTGTAGAACCTAATTCAGACCTTATAATAAACCTCTGGAGTGAAGAAAGTTACAGGGCACAGAACAGCAAGGCAGGAATGCTCAGAAAGCTCTGGAGAAGTGAGACCTGTCTCCCACAAAGGATGATGGGTTTTTTGGTACCCAGCTCTTTCTGTCCCCAGAAAGGGCAGCCTGCCTGCTCACTGGGACTCCTGCAGAGTCTGCATTATGCTAGGGCACCGGAGTAGGAAGGAACATGTATTGATTTTAAAAAGCAGAAGGATTGCAGAGTTCATTTTAGAAGTGTATCATTTTCTTTGCGGGTCCCAGATCTCATTTCTGTGCTACACGTGAGGTGAGAACTGTGGTACGTAGCTCTGCTTTGAGTTACCTCTGGTGTGGGTGAAGTAGGGGTAGTTTGGGTTTTTTACAAAAGGTGAATGGAGTTACTCATGCCATCCTGGTTTACCTCCAGCACTTCTCATCCAGCTGATTTGATTCTAACCAACATTTGTGGGTCAGATCTGCGAGTTCGCTGCCTTCTGATGTGGAATGATGTTGCAGAAAAATTTCAGTGTTCTGACCTTTTGTTGCTCTTCTGTCTTTTCTCTGCCTTCCCTTTTTCATTCTGGCTACATCATCTATGAATGTAAGATTGAGCAGGGATCCTTTCTGGGAGGATACTCATCTGTTTCCCTTAAAAAGGATGCAGGGAGCATGAGTGAGAGAAGGCAGATTCAGAGGAATAGGAAATTGAGGCTATGTAATGGGGTTACATTAATAATAGAATAAATTGCTAGTCCTCACACTGGTTTTTGAAAGGGATATTGCAAAAGAAGTCAGTAATTAAAATTTAAACAGGGGTTGGTTTGGGTTTTTTTGTGAAGCTATTTAAAACCTAATTATTCAATGTATTATTTGATAGAACATAATACCTGTTATTACAGGTGAGAGAACAGATACTCAAATGTCAGAATTTTCCTGTCAGGGCATGACTGTAGCAGTTAGAGTTTTAGGAGGACAGACAGAGGGAAAGATTAAAAAAAAACAAACGCACAAACAAAACCATCATGTTTTCTCTGTCCATACCAAATAAAATGCTAAAAGAGGATACTAAACAGCAAATGAAGCAGTTTTGATTGTTCATCTTCAGTTCCAGGTGTCACCAGTGCCGGAAACAGCTCTTTGCATACTGCAGCTCACTTCTCACCCTAATCAGAAGAAAAACTTGATTAGAGAGCATCTACTCTAGTTCAGTGGATGCAAGCATCAAACAAGGTTATTTGTAAGAGAACCTGAGGCCACCTAATTCTAGGTTGAACAGATGTACAAAACTAAAGCTCGCTCCAGTGGAATTCATGCTCATTCTTAGGAAAAAGAACTGACAAAATGTTCCAGTATGTGAATGCAGATGCCCTACCTACCTGTTAAATCTGGGTGTAGAGCTTGACTGGCACTGTTTTCCTTCTAAGTGTCTTCAGGTGTGTGCACATTTCTCCCTTCCCATTTTATTAACTCTTAGTTGTGCCAGGGCCCCTCCTTAGTTGTGTCAGGATTTCTGACTTGCTCAGTATTTGCCAGTTTAAAATACTAGAAGTTCATTCCACAGTGAGCTTGAATTGCTGGCAATAGCACGTTTCCCACCAAGCTTGAGAAGGAGAAGTAAGTACAGTTTATGTTCTCTTTAAGAAAGCTGTCTCTATGAAGACAGGTATATTGATGACAGCAGAATTGCTTCTCTAGGCACTTGAGAGTGCTGGCCACTTGAACAAGGTCCACACTACACACTGTGGCCATACACATGTGAGGTTTTCAGCCGAACACTCCCCGTGCCCCATCCCAGTGTGCTCCGTTGCTGCAGTCACCTATCTGCATAGGATGTAGCCCAAGGCCGTGCAGTACCAGAGCACCATATAGCTTTTTCAGTCACTCTTGTCAATAAGGAAATATGTTTCTAGAAGCATTGGGAGGATTGTAGCACAAACCTTGATGGACTGACAATGTTTAATAAAATTTTTTAGGTTAGTTTTAAACTTAGTTGCATCTTAACATGAAATAGCTGGAGCAAAAGTGAGGTCCCAGATCTAGCCCATGCCTGAATTAAAGTACCTCCAAACCTAGCCACACATTTTCATGTTCAGGTCTTTTGAGTTAAGGCTATAATCTGAGTTAATTACACAGTAGACATGTGTCCTTCCATGCCAGCAGTAGATCTGTACCTACTTGGTAGCGGTGTGTTATGCACTGGGTCTGATGCCTTGTCTTTTTATTTTCAGTGGTTCAGACAATGATGCTTGTCTCACCATTGCAGAATTCTTCTGGCAAGCAAGAACAGCAAGGGAGAGATACTATTCAGGCTTCAGATACCAATGTCGCCAAAAGTCTTGGTCCTTACCATTTCAGTGATGTGATTTAGCTTTTTCCTTTATACTAGTTATCATTAGGTTTAAATAAATGTCATAGCTTTTAAAAACAGTCCAGAAGAGAGACGCTTCTTTGTAGTTTGAAACAAAATGTATCTTTAGGGCTGGGCAGCATATCCAGAATTGAGATAGCGTGGTAATTAAAATTAATGATAATTTAATGAAATGATCCTTATCCTGTAGGAAGATGTGTTTGCACAAAATGAAGTATTACATATGCTAAAGTCTGAGCTTGGTGTGGGCGAGCAAAAGTCTGTGGGCTGGCGATATGTCACCAAATGTAGTTCAAATAAACCAGACTGTATATTTGTTTTTTAATTAAGCTTAATGTATGTGTCTGTGAAGAGTTGTAGCTAAACTTTGGGAGACTGTTGGCCAAAGAGCTACTCTTCCTAAAACATAATTTGTTATTTTTCTGTTGCATTTACTATTTGAGACATCTCTGGCTGATGGCTGGAAAAGATAATATTGAGGCAGGTCTGCCATTTGTCACAAGACTTCCTGAACTGTCTTTTCCTGGTGCTGACCATTATGGTACAGAATGACAGTGCCCTTACTGAAGGGTTTTCCATAATGGGAAAATGCCTATCGACCAAATTCTCACCATCATCCTGCAAATGACTCTCCTGAGAACCAACATCTCTGATGTAACTACTGATTCAAGTGATATTACTGAGATGGAGACATCTATCTGCTTTGATTTTCAGTCTTACAACATCCTGAAATGCTCTACTCGGCTGTAGCAGGCAAAGCCTAGAGCAGCAGTAGTCCTCTGTGTTCGCTGTGCAGAGCGTGCTGTGTGTCACATTGCAGGGGGCAGGTTATTTCTGTGTCATGGTTACATCTAGCCACAAGCGTTGCGTGATGCAGGAGAAACGTACTTTCCTTCAGGCTTTTTTGCAGTAGTGTAGTAGTTCTCATTGCTGGGCATGTGTTAGCTCAGAATCATAGCAGCCTCTGAATTTACAGCTCCTTTTCAAGGTAAAAGGAAGAAGATGGGCTATGGAAGGGAGTTATGCAGATCTGGTTCCTTTCATGCAGTAGTGGACTGGGATGCCTGTGTAATCAGCTGAGCACAACCCTTCTGGGAGGACGGAGAGTGAGAGCCTTGTATATGGAGTTTCTCTAAGATTCAGAGCCAGCATCTGAGCAGCTTTCTGAGCTCCTCAAGCTGAGCCCCAAATCAGACACAGCTACTGCTACAAAGCAAATAAAAAAAAATCCATCTGACAAAATCTGATTCATGATTTAAAATTAACCTAATGTTAAAGCTTATTTCCAGCTATATGTTATTGCCTATGTTTTTAACTGGACTTGATGAGCAATCAAAAACAATCAGAACAATCAAAAGCAAAACAAGTGAGCAAGGATGCTGAATATCTCCCTGGCAAAGACCAAGGATTAAAGGAAGTGCGGAACCTAAAGGAAAAATAAAATACGGAGAAACAAAGTGAAAACTAGGGAACAGTTTCCACAGAAGAGTGCAAACATGCACCCAGTCACTACAGATACACACCTGAGTTTCCATCCTTTGAAAACATCACAGGGCTTCACAAACCTGGAATGCAAAGGATATGTCTCATCCTGGGGAACAAAAACACCTTCCTGATCCCAGCTAGATTAATGTTTTTGGTCTCTTAGAGAGACCACTTTTCTCTTGTGGACTAGGATAAGCCTAGGATATAAGGAGAACTAGAAACCCACTAGCTGGTTCACATGGTGTATTTTAAGTCCTGTCCCCTCTCATCACTCCTGTTGGTCTTACTTAGTCAGATGGGTATTGAAATAAAAAGTCAGTTGACATATTTCTAGGCTTCTTTGATGAGTATCTGGAATGAAATGCATGGGAAATCATTTTAAGGATGTTGTTGCTGGTGCTTGAGGTTGTACCTGCTGTCTGAGGTGGGATGCTGCCTGTGAGGACCCCACCTTGTGCTGAGAAGTGGCTTTTGAACCTCTCTTCAGCTGTGTCCTCCTGAAGAAGCGGTCTGAAATTTGGCTGACTGCAGTTTAACTCTGGATTTTGACAGCTTTATGTGGCAGAACACAGTGACTAGGCTCATGCTGCAGGATATAAGCGCTTTTGCAATGTGATGCAAAGGTTAAAAATTAAATTAAAATCATTAGTTGTTTTTAGAGGGAAGCTGAAGTAAAATGGGCTGAGTGAGGGTGATCATGACCTGTAATAAGTGACAAAACTTTGAAAAGGTTTAAAAGATACATTATTAGATGCGGGCTCTGAGCCTTCTCTGGGATTTCCTACTTAGTAGGATAAACAGAAAGGGGAGAAAAAAGGGTGGTAACTTCATTCATACCTAGCCCTCAAACTCTTGCAAGTGAAGATATGATAATTGCCCGGTTGGCGATGATGTGTTGACAATGCTTTGTCACTGTGCTACAGGAACATCTATCCTACTCTTTGCCTTTTATACCGAAAATGAATTTCATCTTGTTTGAGATAGACTTGCAAAGTATTTATAGGGGAAGAGCTATAAAGGTGTACCAATATTATGCAAAATAACACAAGAGTATTGGCTGGCTGACAGGGATGTATTTATAGAATATTCTCTTACTTGGGAAGACTTAAGAAACTGACATTGAGGACAGGTATTCATTTTAATAACAGACCAATAACCATTGACAAAATGAACATAATTACTGTTTCATAGTATACAGGGAAGGGGTCATCCAGCAGATTTAAAAGCAAATTCAAATCTAGCCTCATGTGGAAAGAATATGAACTGAATAAAGCACATAGTATTGAAGACTTACAGTTTCAAAAGGTGCTGAGATATATGTGTACTCTGGCTTAGGCATGTCTTCTGCTTTGTCTTAGCCAGCAGAAGCTGTGACAGTGCCCTTCTCCTCAGGATCTCACTTTGTTTGCCTTGTGTGGCCATGAGGTTGCATCCGTCTAGGAAGCAGCCTACGTCTACTTTCCTTTGCAGTAGGAAAGCTTCAGTCCTCCAGCAAGCTCCTCCAGCAAGGTGTTTGCTTTGGTTTCCTCCTGGTTGTTCCAGTGGTATATTTACATGTTAATTGCTCTGCTGTCATGGGTAGATTATGGTTGGAGTAAGCATGAACGTCCTGTCCTGTGCTCTCCTGAACAGTGAGTGCTTGCCTCCTTCCCTAGCCTCACACCAGAAGAATGCAAGTGAATGACAAGGGCTTGCGAAGGAAAGGGCCTTTCTGGTTTTATATTTTCCCCATTGATCAGTCTTGGAGGTAAAACTTACCTTCTGTGAGTCTGCTGCAGTGGAAAACCTTTGTCCATGAGGCCCAAACAGGGCCAAGAGAAGGAAATGAAAGAGTTTAGTTTTGCATTTAGTTGGTGTTTCCCCAGAACTCCAGAAATGACTGTGTTAAGTGCTCTGGATCAAGATCATGTGAAGGAGCTGCAGGATATGAGTCCTCTTAAACTTTGTCTCCTCTGCGTTCATAACTGCCTGTTCCTATCTGAAAGCCTAAACTATTGCTGTTGGAGGAATGAAGTGCACAGGATGCCTCCCTTCTCTGTGTATTGGTATGAAAGTGGCCTGCAGAATCAAGTAGCAACAATGAACAGATTTTTGTGTAAGCGAGATAGGTGTATTGCTGTGTGCTCTTTGTTGCTACCGTGTTCTTTTGGTTGTGGCTCCCTGGCACTTTGAAAAGCTGTGGGAGCATAGCCACCATCAGGATTGCAGCCGTGTCCTTGGCAGCACTACCCAAGGTGTAATCATCTTTTCCTCATAAGAAACTTGGCTAGTTCTCTGCTTCCCCTTTTAGTAAAAAACCAAATCCCCCGACAGTTTCCTGCCTTTGTACTCTGCTATACACTGTGCAGACTATTCTGAAGGAACCTAAAGAGACTATTATTAAACACTTGACGGGGAAGCTTGAAATGTTGATGTTACATGCCTGAAGACTGGAAAATATTGGCACCTGCTGTAATTCTCTAGTTCTGAACACAGCTATTTTTTTCCCCACTTTCTCAGTTCAACAGTACAATCAATTCTTCCTGTGGAGACGTTACAGTGAGTGCTCAGGGCATTTCCTCCTCCTATTCTGCTAAAGCTAAGGGTTTCCCAGGGATAAGTGTGATGTCAGACTGAGCCTGGTATATTCATCCTGTTCTCAGGTCCTGTGTTGCCTCTGACTGGTATATTTCTGGAAACAAAATATCACCCTTTCTCTTGGAGTGAGAATCCCCCTCTCTAAATGGCAGCACATTGTATTTTGGCACAGGATGAATGAGTTTCTGCAGTTGCCTGTACAAGTCTCATATGTGTAACTACAGCATTTGGCTGCTGCATTTGATGCATAAATGTGACTAATAGACTTACTGGAACAAAACAAACGTTGGTACTGCCTAGGTTGGTGTCCTGGTACAGTGCTAACACGTCCTTATTTGGCATACACAGCATTCCTTCCTAAGTGCTTTCACCTTCTTGCTGAGTTGAATTCAGCAGCATGGAGAAGCAGCAGCATCCTCCTCCACATTGCATCTCAAAGAGAAGCTGCTGAGATCAGGTTTTGAGGACTATTTCCCATGAGACAGAAGGTGCATCACTCCTGGTTTTTCACTTTTCTCTGGTAACATGAAGAAGTTACCCAGAAAAGCTGTATGTGCTCTGCTTTGCTTAACATGTGGTGCTCTGGCTTCTGCTAATAAGTGGCGCCAGTGCTGGCAGCGGAGAAGAGGAAGGAAAGTTAAATTGTACTTGTCAGGGCAAATCCATGGTCTCAGAACTCCTGTGTTTGCATAATCTCGTCTTCTGTAAATATGCGTTAAAGTCAGAAAGAGCGGCCTCCCTGCCCCAGAGAACTGATGTTTGTACAGCACGTGTCCTGCTTGTTTCTGAAGTGCTTTGAGTGCTGACGTGCAGATCCTTGCGTTCTAGAGGCTCTACAGAACTGAGTGTGTTCAGATACCTGTGCGGTGCTGGTGGCACAGTTACATGAAATCATCCATGGGCACAAATTCCAAAAAAGCAATCTCTAGTAATCACAATACAATGCAAGAATATAAAGTTAAAACCAAGTAAATAGACAAGGGTTTGAGCTTCCAGACACATGAGGAAATCTCATATAAAGGTTGAGCTATGTGTCTGTGTTATGTGTCTTTGCAAATCCTACCATTATTTAGCACCACATTCTGCCTTCTTGGAATAAACTAAAATGCTCATACTCTATATGATGGTCACAGTTTTATAAACTTTTCCACTGCACTTTTTAATTTCAATATATGTTCCTTTATGTGTATTTAAATGCCTCAACATGCATTGTTCATCTGTTGCGTTGCGGGTAGCTGGTGACTCAGGACAGATGCAGGAACTGGTAAGTTCTTGGTCCAGAGGGGGTCAGGCACAAAAGATGAGGTTTTCCCCCCATGTTTGCAGCCTGTCTCTTGGAGAATCCTGCCATGGTTTTGTCTTGTTTTCACTGTAAGTAAAATGGAGTGGTGACAAGCACTGCCTTTGTAAAAAGGGAAAGATCTGCAAATAAGGAGTGCTGTTTTGGGAGCTTGGGAAAACTGGGGTACATCCTGAGCCAGATCCTGCTGCTGAAGCTCATTGTTGCATTGGTCAGTTCACTGAGCGTCTGTTTCAGCTTCCTGGGCAGTAAAGTGAAACCCCCGTTGGATAGCCCAGGGATGCTGAGAGAATCTTTGAGGCATTTGAAACTTTGTGTATTAGAAAACATCTGTGTAAATGAAATGTATATCAGTGACAGAAGCTTGGATTTTCTGTGGGCATTCTTTAGTCTGCATTTTAGCTAGTTGGAAAGTTTAATCTTAGTATTTACTCTGTGCTTGTTTTTTTTTAGTAGTTGCAAATACAAGCTAATTCTTTTTCTACTAGGAAGCAGATAAGTAAAGTTTTGACTGAAGGACTTGACTGCATGGCTCAGAAATCTACTAATTGCACTTTCTACTAATTTAGCTTTCCCAGACCTATGGATACATTCCTTGTTTTGGAAATGCTTTGTTTCTGAATGTCTTCTGTTACCCTGACTTTGCTACAGAATTTTCAGTCTGTCAAAAGTACCCAGATTCCCAAAGCCTGGAAAAAGGTCATTAACTAGATCAGACGGAAAGGAAATAGCATGTCTACTAAATCAAAGATATTTTATACAAACCATGATGGGTCATGCTGAGAGCTGTCTAGCTTGTTGAGCTTAGCAATGTTTCTCTCCTTGAAAATTAGCCAAGAATTTAGCTCTTTCCATAACTTTCTAATCCACCTAGAGTTCAGATCCTACAACTGGTATGGTATGAACCCAGCATTCTTCTGCTGGGTAGTCTTTAATGCTGCTTTGATTACAACATAATTAAGGATACAGTTTAGCCTGTGATTTTACTTATCCTGTTAGTAACTTCTAAATTTTTTTGTGCAGGATATATCATATGTAGAGCATAGGGTTTGACATACATTTGCAGCATTGTCACCCATAAAAAATGGGATGGTAGATAGTCAGCAGGTGCAAATGAAGTACTCTAAGTCTTTGCAGCTATTTACTTCTTAAAGAACAGTATTTCCTGAAGACACAGGATGTTCCTTTTCTTTTGGGGAAAGATCTGGTAAAAACTGGGATTTGACACTGAACAGAAGAGGAACTTTTGTCTGCACTGCTCGGATACTCTGAGCTTCAAAGAATGATGGTGTTTTCAGAATGGATGTGTCTGTGTGGCTCAAGGCATCTTCCAAAAGGTCCATCTGTCAGTCACTGCCATGCGTCCTGTTACTGGCTGTTGTGAAAGGGGAAACCTTTGTAATTTCATTGCAACCTCGTAAGGGGTGGATATGATATAGTCTGGCTTTCTAAGAGTCTGCATCTCCTGTATTTCTTGACATAGGTACAGTATGTTTGGGGAATTGTGGACAGTTGATCAGGAGTTCAAAGGGCTTCCTACACAGCTCCTACACCCACTCAGTGCCCATTGTCTTAATAATCCAGTCTGCAGCTATGCTGTAACTCAGTTTTCTTCAATTCCCTCATGATATTTGAGAGTTCTTCCTGTAGAGGTATTACTTGGCTTTTTCATATATACTTCATTAAGAAGAGTAGTAAATGTAAGACATGTCTTTGCAACTTTAAAGTTGTTAGATGGGTTAGCAAGGAGAGATGTGAAAAGGATCCACCCAAGAAAGGAAAAACATTATTGTATAAGCTTGAGTTGTGGCAGAGGGGGCTTAAGGAAGGATTCTGTGGTTTTGGGAATGTCACAGAAGGAGTTTATCCTTGAGAAAGCTTTTGACAAGACAGAAGTGTAGGTGGGAAGGGGAAGGTCAGGAATGGCGACAGGATGAGTCATCAGATAGAAGAACAAGGGGGACTCTGGGTGGACAAAAAGGGCAACCAGCAGTGTGTGAGAAGACCTGGAAGCAGTCCTCTAACCAAAGGACCTCCAGGATGAGAAGGCCTAGACAGTGAATGTTTTGCTGCATTCGTAAAAGGAAGGCGATAAAGAAGAGATAAATGAAAAAGTGGCCATTATATATAGAAAGCATTACAATTTTTAAAATGTTTTAAGTTTTAGGGAGAGCACTTCCCATACACCTTAAATCCTGACTAATTTTTTTCTAGTTATCACAGAGATAGCTGTTATATCATGTCTTAAATGGATAAACCAATGGAGAAGGAGGGAAAAAAGTATACTTCAGTACATGTGATCCTTATATCAGCAGATGGGAACCACTTGCAGAGACCTATAACTCCTCCTACCCAATGCATTACAAAGAGATACACAGAAAAAAAATTTCCCTCACTGTGTTAGTCTGTACTAATCAGTTAAGCACGAGGTGTAATCCAGGGTAAGTACGTTGTTACAAGGAGAAGATTCAATAAGCAGCAGCAAACCTATGCTGAGGAGCCCAAGACAAAACCAAGAGACACCCCTACTGTCAGGTAGGCCAGGATAATACTTGCTCCCTTTTAAAGTAAAATTATACTAGTAAGTTTATTTGGGAGCTAATCTTTGCCAAAGGGGAGAATATGATTCAGGAGACAGTTTGTCCTGGCCAGTGTTGCTGGATATAAACTGAGAAAATCAGCCACCAGCTCTGTCCTTCTGGAATTCCCTCAGGGCATTTCTGCATGTGGACATCACCTTCGCCCTTGCTGTCATGCTTCTTTGACTGGAGGTGGTAGCAGGTTCATGAATTAGGAGTCAGTGTAGTAGCTGAAGCCAGAAAATAATATGCATTTCTTTGTGTATTCGTACTATATAGGTCAGCATTGCTCTCTGCAAAACAGGAATGCACATTTCAGGAAAACAGAAGATTACTTTGCAGCAACAGTTCTTGTGAAGGTAAATTGTCTGGCAGCAAAGGGCAGTTCATTGCACCTGGCACTATCTAGCTGAAAGCTGCATGTATATTCAGTGCTAGGAGTCTACATTTCTCTGCAGTCAGTGGACAGAGGTAAGGTATGTCTAGAATATAGAAGTGATTAATCTGAAATTATTGATTGTATAAGGTAGATCACCATCCAGATGTGCCCGTTCCCACTGACTAAGCAGATACAAAGGGAGCTTTCATAGAGAGTTAGGTGAGATGAATTCCCCCTTCTGTCGTGCTTATCCATTGGCACACAGCTTGTGGGAACTCAGAGCCACACTCAGGAGGCTGCCGTCACAGGGTGCCTGGCTGCTGGTGCTGCCATGTGTGCTGCTGGCAGATCAGTCAGGGACTCTGCTCTGGTGGAGCTGTTCTTCCTCCTGCTGCTTTTTTATTGCCATCTGCCTCCTGCCCAAGTATTATTGGAGGAGATCAAATGCTGGACTTGCTGCTTTGAAGCATTGAGGTTTTCAGGGAGTAAGAAACTTCTGGCTACTGCTAGCGCCTCAACATGTTCAGCATCAAACCAGAGACTCAGGCATCAGTTGCATCAAAGATGGGACCAAAGACCTAGCCTCACAGCACAAGAGAAAATAGAAATAGAAACCACTTTGTACTGGATACTGCTAGAGGGCTGGCATCTTAGCAGATGACATCCACAGAAACGCTAAGTCTGGGCACATGCTCCTTCCAGTTCAGTGGCCGCTACCTTTTCTTCATGGTGCCGCCCAGAATCCTGGCACACAGGATTTCCACCTTGCAGCCTGTCAGCAGTGTGGAAATAGTGTCAGCTCCATAAGACAGCACAGCTTTGGGGTAGGGGGTAAGGACTGCTGATCCTTGCCTCCCAATAGCTTCTCATAGGTGTTGCACAGTGTTTTGATCATCTGGGATCTGGTGTGGGAATGCTATTCCCTGCAATATCTACCCAGAGCGTTTTGCAGAGTTGTTTAGGAAAAGAAATGTACAGGGCTGTCTGAAAACTTTGTAACGGTGGAAACTAAGCCAATGTAAACAAAGTGGTATGTGTGCATTCCTTTGCAATGGTTATACCAACAGAATTATAACAGAAAAGCATACACTGACAAAGCTTTCCCACGTAGCTGTTTGAAGTACACCTGGCTTTTTTGTCTCAGAAGTTATTTCTTCTCCCTGATTTTGGGGTGAGCCCAATTCACCCCACCTCGGAGAAATCATCAAATCGCACCAGTCCCTTTAGTGGGCAGCAATAGCATTTAAGCCATCACAGACAAAGGCCGAGCAGAATCCCTCAAGGCCAGAACCAGTGTTTCACAGTTACATTTTCCTAAGTGTTTCAGGATTGCCTGCAAGTCTTCTTTAAGATCCTCATTTGAAAATACAAAATGTTTCTTAATAAAAAAACCCTGTTCATTTAGTGTTGTTTCTTCCACACCGCAAAGTGCAAGCTCTGAACCATGAGTGTGGAAGGTAAAAGTCCTCCATATGTTGAAGAAGTTTGCTAACCTGTGCAAAGACAGTGTTAGGGCAGGACATTACCTTCTTGTTTCCCACGTTACATGTAAACTTGGGACCGATTGTGATTTGCATATGTTGTTAAGTTGATATTCAAGTCTCTGCTTTGGTTTCTCTGTTCTTGTTTAAACATCTATTTGTTTCAGACTAAACAGTTCTTTCCACTGTTACTGAAATACCACATTCTTCTGTTTCATCCATGACGCAGTTAGAAATGCATTGCTATTGTATAGCTGTGCTCTGGGAAGCTGCTTTACATAATGAGGCTCAAATGAAATCAGTGTTCACCAAGTCTCTGGAAAATTGTTTTGACCTCACAGCACAGAGGTGGACCCACAACATAGCTGACTGGAGATGCTCTGCCACAGGGCTTGCTGTCAGCCCTGCAGCAGCAATATGCCTCTCCTATTATTCGGTGTTGTCTCAAGATCTTGCTGTGTTTTATAGATCTGTATATAATCACTTCCACTTTGCTTTGTGTTCACATGCATGTGAGCTGGTCATAAAAGCAGGTAGCATGGTCTTTCAGCTCCTGTTCCTTCCCAGCTTGAGCTGGGGCACAGCTGCTGCAGAGTCTTGCTGTACTACAGAAGCTTGATCTCGGCGTTGGCTAATACTGTAAGAGCCCCTTCCAGTGTGTCCCTGAGATTTCTCTTTACCTAGGAAAGAGTTTTGTTACTATTTCACACTCCTTGTGGGCTTCTGCTTTGCCTCTGACCCAGCATGTATAGATTGGAAGTGGTATTTACTGAAAGCGTGGGACATGCATTGTGTAGTCTCTCCCAGGATTTAGCTTCCAAAAGCTCATTAAACTGATCTGGTTAAGGGCCATCAACCCTCTTAGATTAGGGCTATAAGGAGCTTCAGTGGACTTGACTCTTCTGGGTACTCTAATGTCTGCAAATGAACTCTGTCATAGATGAGAAAAAGCTGCCTGTGACACGTCTTCACCATGCCCCCTACCATGAATATACTCACTGCTGATTTTCTTTTTTATTAGACAATGTGCTCTGTATAAGACACATAGAGACTGATTCTTCAACCGAAAGAAAGTAATGCACTTATGTAAGTAAAATTACTTGCATACATGCATATAAAATCAGTAGGGAGTTCAGCATCGGGCCATCAAGGCTCACCTTAGATACCTGGATATGGTTAGCATCTTGCTGCACAGAGCACACTGGTGCTTTCTCTGCTCTGAATTTATCCTGTGCATCAGTTGGTTATATAAGAAACCTTGGTGCTGTGTTAACTGTTCAAGCACATGAGGGCCCTGGTGCTGCCTGGCCATTTTCAAGCAAAGTGTGTTTATGCAGGGAAGTGCACACAACTATCCGTTGGTCTCATCCACCATCTAAGCCAGGGGGATGTAAACCACCGTCTCAGGAGATCCTGTCCTGGAGATGTGTAGTTTGCAAATGGGAATTTAGCTTGGAAATTGTTTTGTGCAAGTCTAAGGAGTTTCTTCTCTCAGTATTTCAGGGAGGAAGCATGAAATCAGCTGCATTAGGACCATTAGAAACCTTTTGTATTTCACAGGAAGGAGTCACATTTGGATACTGGCTCTTCGCTTTGAGGCTCATTTATCATTCTGTGTACTAGGGTAGTCCATGTTGGTAAGAGTACTAAAATCAAAAACTTCTGTTGCTTGAGAATGGAAATGCTAACTATTGTTCCTCTATCTAACATATATAGGTAAGTATATGAAACAGTGGTAAAAATTACTGTTTAGAGATAGTTGAGTTGGCTTTAATTGGGGTTCAGGTATTCACACTGATGTTTGCATTTTAATATAGAGCAGACAGGCAGAGCAGATTTTGCATTGTCTCTCTTCTGCAAATGCATTTGGGGTTTCACAGATACCAGTACTTTCAATGCCAGGGTTCCGAGCAGAACATTACTGAGGTAAAAATGCAGATAAAGTCATCTTTGAGCTTGCCAGACAATCCCTTTAATTTTTTTCCTTGATGAGGAAAATTGCTTTCATTCATCCTATAACGTTGGAAACATTCCTGCCTGTAAAGTGATTCTCCAAGTTTTGATATAGCTTCAGTTTCAACAAAAGCTGTTCTAGCAGGTTTTCTCCACCTTTTGTCATTACTTATCGGAGTTTTGCCTAACATTCTTCTTTACACAGGCTCTGAAAAGCAACAGGAGGTTCTTCTCGGAAATGCTCCATTTGGTTCCTTTTTGTGTGGTCAGGTGTGCCAGAGTGCCTCCTTAAGAGCCTTTGCATGGGATACTACTGACAAGCATGAAAAACAGTGGAGGGGTGTGAATTGAAGTTGGTAGATAGTCCAGTCTCTTGGGTAATCGTGTCAAACTACAGGAAATAAGCTTTAGTGTTTGGGTACAGTAAGTATATAAACATTGACAAAATGCTGTATTTTTCAAACACCTAAAGGCATGTGTTTTAGTAATTGGAGTTCTGCTTGGATTTTTTAAATTCGACTGTAAAGCTTCCTGTCATTGTATTTGCAAGGTGGTGGGTAGCTGCTCTTACCTACTGAAAACCGAGGCTATTTGATGGTGAACACACATCTCCCAGGCTGTATTATGTCTCCTGAGTGAGATAATCTTTCATCTCTTAATCTGTTACATTGCCAGGAGCTTGCTTTATTGGGCTGTGAACAGTGAACATGTTTGACTACAGGTCCATCTTAACTGAAGGCATGTCAGTAGCTGTACTCTTCTACTGCCAGGTACTCCTGAGGCTCCATCACCACAAGAAAGCTGAATGCTTGTTAGCAAAACCTGCCTCTTTCAGCCTGAGCACCCAAGAGATGAGGTGAATTCCTTTCTTGTGAATCAGAATGGAGCATTCTGCTGGGAAAAGTGGGTATAAGATGAAAGTCTAGATCTAAAAGGTAGGAGAGGATCCTGTACAGGCGATAGCTTTGTGAAATGGTTTTCTCTAAAGAAGAGTTCAGCTGGGGGCAGGGGGGGAGCTCAATCAGTTTGGCTTGGCTTGGACTTTTCACCTTTATTTCTTCTTTATCTTTTATAATTTCTCTTCAATGTAAGCTGGATTCATCGTGTTCAAAACCCATAATTAGCATTCCTAAATTGCATGGAAATAAATAGCAAGTTATTGGGAATTTTTTTTAATACAGTTTTTTTTTTTTTTGTCAGTTGTCAGATTTCCTCACTGTCCAGATGTTTCAAAATCACTACTTTATTAGAAATGAAGGCTGTTGCTCCACAGATGTTCCATTTAACAGTTATTCAATGCACAGCTCCCTGTATGTCAAGCTGGGGTAAGGTTAAAATCGTGCCCTCAAAGCTGAGTCTGCTCTGCCCTCTTGTGTCTTTGGAATGTGCTGCCAAATGTTCCCCAAATAGAACTGCTTCATCATGAGAACTGGAATTTTCCCCCACAAACAAAAGAGTAAGATGCAAACACATGGATATTCAGATATGGGTTGATTTTTCAATGATGGGTACAGATTGACATGCATTTAGAGTAAATCTGTTCTGCCCAGTATTCCTCATGCACTCATCTGAGGGGAAGGGAAAACAACTTGAGAGCATTTTTAATAGAGCCTGGAAGTGCTGAAATAAACCTGCTTGAACATGCTATAAAGTTGTGGGGTTTGTGAATATGTGGAGTTTAAAAAGCTTCAACTGAAGAATTGCCTACTTGAGGAAGAGGTTCATTCCAGATGATCAAGACTGGACTGCTCTGAAATTGTGGGTTGCCTTAGCTTGGCTGACTTCTTGACGTACCAACTTTTGACCTTAGCAGAAGGGACAGTCAAGAGCTATGAAAAGTTTACAGTGATTAAAGGGATTCTGAAGGGCAAAAAGCCCGAGTCATGTAGTGGTTTGAATTAAGATACCTTCAAGATAAGGTCCAGCTACATGCTAAAAAAAGAACCTGCCAGCTTCTCTGTGTGGTTGGTCATTTTTTTGGTTAAAAATGAACTTAGGAGGCAGAGGTGAGCTGGAAGTTCAGATTTCCTCCCCTTATTAAGATAAAAAGACGTTGCCCTGGCTGTGCATCCTCTCTATCCCCCCAGGAGCAGAGTGCAGCAGTGCAAGCTGGTGGAAAGTACAGTGAAGCAGTTTACTGAAAATACATTTATTTTTAAAGAGGCTTAAGCATTTTCAAACAGAGAGCCAACTATTCTATTAGAGAGTGGCTTTTCTTAACAAAGTAGGAAGTTTAGAGTTTGATACCATCTGCTGTAAATCTTTCAGATAGCTTAAGGCTTAACATTTGCTCTGAGTGTCGGATGATGACTGACCTGAGCCAGTCCTGATTTTGACATAGATGTTTTTCTCCTTATCTTAAGGGTGTTCACAGCAGAGAACAGCACTTTTGAGGAGCAGCTTTGTCCCTTCTCTGCATAGAGTATTGTGTGGTATGGAGGTCAGATGAAGTTCTGAAGTTTGGCATGTTTGCTTTCTTTATTTTCATTAAATTATTTTCCCTTTTCTTCAGAAATAGTCCTGGCTGCCTTTCCAGCCAGAGAGCAACTCAGGCACAAGCTGTGCTCCCTTTATAATTGATAAGCAGAATTAGGGGATCGCATACTCATGTGCTTTAAGCCAAGTCTGTTGGACACCTGGAGGACTCCAGGCCTCCTTTAGTGCTCCTTTGACAAATGGTATCCTCACTTCACCTGTTTCAGGAGTTCACTGTACGAACTTCTTTTACCTTTTCCTCAGCATGCCCCTCATTTGGTGTTCCTGTTAGCTTCTGTGTGTAAACAGAGAAGAAGATGCTGCTAAGGAGACAGAACTGAGCCTGGTCAGAAGCCTGGTCACCTTTAGTTTTATGTTTTTCCAGTAACACTCACAGGATTTTAGTTGGCGATGCTCAGACTGAAATTTCAAACTGGTAGCTTGTTCAGCTGTTGTAATGATCCCAAAGTATCAAGGTCTTTTTACTGAAACTCCTTAAATCAGTTCCATAAAGCCCTTCCTCACCAAGGACAGACGAAGCCTTCTGCCCACTTTGCAAATGGGAACTCAGGATGCATTTGGTGATGGGGTCATGGTCTCGTAGCAAGAGATTGATGGTGCTGGGAGCAGCCTGTTTGCTCTGCTTCCTAATCCCTAGATTAGGTAGTGAAGGACTGTGAATTATAAGGTAGGAAGACATTTTGAGGCTGTAAATCTGAAGTTTAGTAGGCAGTGACCTCCTCATGTTTGTGGGTTTTTTCCCTAGCCAGAGGTTTTATGCTATCCTCGCAGATGACCAGGACTCTCTTTGTAAACTCCTTTTTTAGAGACAAGAAAATGCACTTTGTTGATCTATGAATGCAGAGCATTGGATCTGCAATTTAATATTTGTTGCCTTACCTCTCCAAAGTAGTAAGGACCAAACAAATCTGAATAGAAAACTGTTTTATGGTTCTTCTGTTCTTATGGTGTTCTTTTTCCCCACAGTGATCTACAGCTGTCTTCTGTATCATTACTTCTCAAACTTTTATAGTGCAAGAGCCATCTACCCTCTTCAGAAACCACCCAGGGACTATATTGTAGAGCTTTGTCATAGTGGCTTCCATTTACAAACATGTAAGATTTGGTTCAACTGAGAACAGTCATGCATTACTCTTATTTTTCTCTATTTGCCCACCTGCTGAATGGAAGTGTGTGTTCAGTGTTAGGTTTCCCATGCCTTCTTCCTTTTGGAGGTTTGGGTATCCTGTAACTGTTTGGCAGTTTCTCTGCAGGCCACTGGTGGTGCAGGAGCAGAGGAGCACTGCTCATATTTTACTAAAGCAAGTCCCAAGCATAAAGATTTCCATGCATTCTCACTGACGAAATTTTTTTTCCCCAGCCAGTGTTTAGTCTGCATCTTCCCCATCTGTACATAGGATTATAGAATGGTTAGGATTGGAGAGGACCTTAAGATCATCTAGTTCCAACTCCCTTGCCATGGTCAGGAACACCTCACCTTTGTTGCTCAAGGCTCTGTCCAGCCTGGCCTTGGACACTGCCACAGATGGAGCATTCACAACTTCTTTGGGCAACCCATTCCAGTGCCTCACCACCCTCACAGTGTAGAACTTTTTCCCTATATTTAACCTGAACTTCCCCTGTTTAAGTTTGAACCCCATTACCCCTTGTCCTATAGCTACAGTCCCTGAAGAACAGTCCCTCCCCAGCCCTTATAGGCCCCCTTCAGATACTGGAAGGCTGGTACATCCCATTGCTCCTGTCACTATTGTTGAACTTCATCTGGAATAATCCCCTCCTTGGCATCAACACCCAGGTTTGAGTACTCTTTCACCTCTCTCGTGTTGGTTAGCTGTGTTATTCTGTAAACTGGCCTTCATTAGTCATGTTTTCCATCTTCATAATAATGTTGTTGCTCTATGAGAATGGAGCAATCCTCTGACAATGCTCACCCAGAGTAGGATGTGCCAGAGGGTCCCATTGCCAATACTCCCCTGCTTTTGCAAAGAATATGATCCCAGCTGGGATCTCCATTCAAAGTTGATGGAGCGATAAAGTGTAGGTAGCAGTGGAAGAACAGAAATGGCAGATGAAAAAAGACAGTATAAAGAAGAAATGGGGATGGGTGTGAGGAAAAAAATGCAGAAAGTAAAAATGAGGGGAGGGGGATGTCCCTATGATGTCCGACAATCTTGAAGAAAAGGGAGAATAATTTAAGGAAAATATAGAAAGCATACACTGCCAAGTTTGTGCCAAGGCTTACAATAAAAATGAGGACAAGGATGGAGGAGGAACATAGTGACAGCATATTGACTTTGAAATTTAATTATGATCTGTTGTTTCTAACAACAAAATGCTACAGATACTTCTGGTACTTGTCTGAAGTGAGAGCTGAACCCTCTCCTGATCTGAAGAGTCTTTTCTTGTTGCTGTTCAGTTGGCAGTTCTGGACCTGGCATGGTATTCTGTAGTTCCATGCTGATGTAAAACAGTATAGAGATTGACGCTCAACCACTGAATTAGGTCTGTCCTGGACTACAGTGCAGAAGAGGTATGCCGAGACTCCTGTCACTCTGAGAACAGGAGCTTGGTGATGAGAGGAAGCTTTGGCGTGTGCTTGCCACCCTGGGAAGGAGGAGGAGGTCATCCATCACTGGCAGCTGAAGGACCTTTTTTTTAACCTACAGCTACCTTCAGAATTGCAGTATGTAAAACTAAACTAAAAGCAGCAGCGTTCTAGCTGTAGGCCACACTGAAATCTTGTGTTGAGCCAGGGGTTATTTGTCCTCGGGTCTGGCTGGGAATTAATGGTCTTGTTTAGAGGCTTCAGTAGGCGAGAACTGCTGTCTTGGTGGAGAAAGTGCCAGTGCTGTGCAAAGTCAGCGGGAGCACTTTGAGATGCTTAGAGTCTTCTCTGCTAATTTTTGTTGATCCAGGTGGCTTTTTCTAAGTATAAAGTCAAAGAAATTGCTGTTTGCCCCTTCCTTCATCTCCCCATGCAAGTGTCATGTAACCGGCAGGAATGCTGAATCCTCCCTGTCATGGGAGAGAAGCGGAGGGAAGTGAGAAGGAGCCATACGTCCCTCTGCATCTGCACTCTGAAGGCAAAGTTATTTGTGAGCCTTAAGCATATGGGTGGGAGAGCTGCCAAGGCAAAGTTGTTCCCAAGTATCTGTAAACTAAATCTGATTCCTTAAATTCATCCAAGTAAGGAACTTTCACTCTGGCAAAGGCTTGTAAATATTAACAGTACCTGTCACTTTTGGATGCCACTTTCTGTTTTCATAGCAGTGAACTGAAAGCTTTGAAGTCTGAGATGTTTTGTTTAGCTTTGTAGAGGTTGACCTCAACGCATCAATCCTTCTGCTCCTTTTAGGATGTATGAAAACAGTCTTTTCACATAAAACTTCTTGTAGCAACCGTATTGCCAGTGGCTGGAGTTCTGAGATATTCACAGAGTGTTGAAGCACGTATTGAGATATGTATACCAAAATAGAGTTTTGCCTCTCTCATATTTTCAGTGATTTAGTTTTCTGGGAGGGAACATGCATAAACATACACTTAGAATGAAATGAAAAATATTAATCTAAACAATGCTCATAAAGTGGATGCATGGTGCTCTCACAATACGTAGTTAGTTTTGCTGGAGTTTTAGTTTACATGTACTTTTCAGTTTCTGCACCATCTCAATAGCATAACCTCCACCTGTTTGGATTCTCTGTGCTCACTGGCATAGATGTGGGTGGCTGGTAATAACAGTCACGTTTTCCTTATTTTCAAGACAAGTTGCTGATAGACATAAACCTGTGACTTGGGTTTGCGGGTACAGTCGCTCCCATCATTTGTGCTGGTCTCTTGTTGCTTCTTGCAAGAAGGTGTTATGCTACTTCTCTTGAAATAAGTCTTAGAAATGAGTTTTGGCAGGCCAGTTCTGAACTGCAGTTCAGTACTGCACAGCTTACTTGAGTTACAATTCATTTGTATCTCTAAAGTTAACCCAGCCACAGCTCCATGGAGGCAGTACTTTTAAGGCTGCTGATTGA
>JANHGB010041893.1:36967-59663 GCA_026283785.1 Coracopsis vasa
CTGATTGAGCTGGAGAGTTGCTCTTACCTGGGTGATGTTCTTGGTTTGACTTAGTCAATGTGGGAACACCTTTCATCTGAAAGTCTTTGGGCATGCTGACCTGTGCCAGAGCTGTGGCTGAAGCCAACGTTCTCTTTGCACTTGAAATTACAACCCAGCCCTCTTGAGAGATGGAGATTTATGCTCAAGTACTTTGATTCCTACAGTGCTTCCTCCCACTTCTGCTGCATTCCTGGAGGAATCAAAGTTCTCCTACAGTGAACAGGATGTGAATTCTAGAGCAGTTCAACCTATTGAGTCACTAAGAGGGATGGGGTCTGACTCCAGCCCTTCCGCAACCCCGTGTGAGCAAGCGCAATGTTCACATCACAGAAACACTCTGGAGCAGACCAGAAGACATAATGTTAAGAGCTGTAACCCCAATTGCTTTTCACCTCACTGACTAAGTCTTTTACAGCTACATATTCCTAAACGGCTGATGGTTTTTGCTGCCTAACTGAAAACATGGGCTTTATATTTCCATTTAGATTATCTGAAAGTTGGGCCTTTCATCTTCTGAAATGTTTCCAGAAACCCAAATTCAGGCCTGGCTGATAATCTTTCGGGTGCTTCAATATCAACTATTAAAGTAAGGCTGACTATCAAGAAGCAGTTAGTATGGAGATAACTGGTAATGATGCAGCTGAGAAGCTAAACCCTGCATCACCACTGAGTCTTCCTTTTTTGTCTTGCAGATGAGAGGATTTGTTCACCACCCTTTATGGAGCTGACAAGTGCCTGTGGAGAAGATACTTTGCAGCTTATAGAGAAGAATGGACTGGCATTCCCATTCAGTATGTACACAGGCTCTTTCTTGTCACTTTTAGTAGCTTCTGAATATTGCACATGCACCCCTCAAGGCATAGCCAACACTGTAGGAGCGTGAGTTTCATTGCCAACACGTCAAGGATGTTAAAACCTTGCTGAAACAAACACTCTGAAGCAGTCTGCTTGGAATGTGGAACAAAACCCCTCCGTATCAGCTTTTACTTTGCCTTTTATTGATGTTCCTTTCTTTAAACATGTCACAACTGTAAATGTGTTCCTGGGAAATGCTAATAGTTCTAACAAAATTAGCCTCTTGCCCTGAATTTGTGCAAGAATTTTATCCTGCCAGCTGCATTCATTGTTTTTCTTGAGAAAATTGCTGCCTTACTGACTTAGCTGCTTTTTTCACCCACCCCTCCTTTTCCCTGGTCAAGGCTACAAATGTAAGAGGGTAGAAGAAAGACTGTAAAAACTTAACCTAGATAGCAGGCTCCAAGGGCCCACAGCCTCGAACAGCTGCTATGAACTGTTTGTGCTTTGTACCAAGTTTCATTGAGGGCTTTAATTCATGTCTTTATTTGATTCCTTACAGTATAAAGTGAGCAGAATCAGTTAATTGGTGTTTGTTCCCTTGATGCCCCCTCCTATGGTTGCCTGCAAAAAATACGTTGTATCTTGGTTTGGTTCAGTCCATTCTGTTTCCTGCTCTTCCACCAAAACAGGGAGGTAGGAAAAGAAGTTTTTCGCTGTGTCCCAGTTCCTTTGTTTTCAGGACAGTGGTAGGTGTAAAGTAGCTCCAGCCTCAGGCAAAATCACATACTTCTGAAGATGCCCTCTGAGTATCAGGATGGCAATACAAGTAGTGATGCTAACTTCTTAGGTGATCCTTTGCACCTCTCTCCAGTCCGAGTAATGACCTCTGTTTGCAGGTTAGTTACAGGGAGGAGCTGAGAGAATAGGGCTTGAAGCAAGCTTTGCAGTAACTGGGGACACTGTTCAAGCAGAGACATTCACTGGTATCTCATAAAGTCAATACCTTGGTCTGGTGAACTCCAGTGTTTGCACATGTGGGTAGGAACAGATTTTATAAGGGCTTTGTGTGTCCTGTTTCAGTGGTGCATTGGTTTTTTTTCTCTTTTTATTTACCCAGTTTGTAAAACCAGAGTGGCCCATGGAACCAACTCTCATGAGGTGAGTTAAAAAAATTCTGCAGTGTTACCCCCTGCTTTCAGTCCCCCATGGTGGTTTGGTGATTGCTTTCTGATCCTGTAGTAGGCAGAATGAGGGCTATGCCCAAACAACTTCCCTTTCCCCACCTCTCCCTCATGTTTAATTACACCATGGAAGTTCTTTTTATCGGTTTCTAGCTTCTATGATCTAGTTGCTTCTATCTAGCAGTTTATAGTCTCCAGTCAGCTCTCTCTGCAAGGAATGTCCTTCAGCCTCTCCTTTGGTGAGAGGTCACACTAAGTGATGTTTCCACTCCACCATGTTTCTTCTCCAACATGTATGTGGTACAGGTGAAAAGTGGGTTTGTGCTGCAGATGAAGCATCTGGGTCCCCTTATTGAGGGGAAGGGAATAGAAAACACAGACAGTTTCCAGACATGTTGAGTTGTAATACTATAGTTGGAACTGTGGGAAGAGCAGGGCTGGTAGAAATATCTGCCTTCACTCCTTCCCATAAGGCAATTGCAGTTAAAATGGTTGCGTACTCCTGGAAGGAGCGCATTCCTCATGAGCCTAGCTTCCTCTAAATTTAGGTGAGTTGAGTCCTGTTTTAATTCTTTTCCATTTGTGCTTCCTGCCTTCCTGCTTACCACAACTCAGTTTTGAGAATCCAGCCCTTGCTGCTGGCTCTCCTAATGCCTGGCTTCCTTTGTTAACAACGTGGTTGTTGGTCCAGGTTTTACATCTGCTTCTGAAACGTGCAGTACGTTGCTGCAATGTCTTTGAGGGCTAAAGGCCATGAAGTAAAATGTAAATCTTAGATGAGCAGAATGGCTGTGTCTGAAATCTTGAGTAACCAGCACTTCCTTTTAAAAATACAGTGAGATTTTTCATGCAGGCCTTAGCTTGAATCATTTCACAAGCTGACAGACAGTTCTGTTAGTTTGCTGAAGCTGCTGCTGTAGATTTTTGCTGCCATTCCCAAGAATACTTGGGGACTAGATTGTTACTGAATGTAAGACTTCAGCTTCCCTGGTGATTTTTGTCAAAAGTTCCACTGCAACCTGAAATGCATGAATCTTTCAGTGCTTGTCCAGTCAGGCTTGGAGTTCATGTCCCTGATGAATCTTTCTTTGCCTTTCTTTCATACAGTGCAGACATACCTCAGCTTCCTGACAGGATTCCATTTTCTGAGCAAAAATTAGACTACAGTACAGTTGTAGGCTGCACTTTATCACAGGAACTTAGGACTGGAGCCTAGGAGGACCCCTGGAAAAGAGCCTGAAGTTTTGCGTGGTACTTTACATAGTTAGTAGTAGTAGTCACTTTTGGAGTTGCTGAGTTTTCAGGAGTAGTCCAAAAGTGTGTTTATCATCAGAGAGGAAATGTAATTGTAATTGCTATTTTATGGTAAATAATGGCAAGGGAAGCGTAGAATAAATACTCTGCTTACAGTATAGTCTGTCTAAAAGATGGAGCATAGGCCTAGAAGAATTTGTTGCCTGTTTCATTAATGACTCCTGGCTTTTGGTATGTCACTTCATTTTCTGTAGAGATATTCCCTCTGCAGAGCTGACACTGGAACTAGAACACAGCCTGACCAGAAGCCTGCTTTTCTTCATAAGACGACTATTCAGAAAATTCAAGTGCTGGCTAACAGGGACAGCTGAAGGTGCAGGCTTGAGTTTGGGTTTGGTGCCAGCCAGGGCTGGCAGACTGCACAATTTGCACTGAGAACACAAGTTAGTTAAGCCAAGGTGCTGTTAGTGAGTTTTCTTTTGGTGTCCCACAGTTCTGTATGGCTTCTGCACTAGAAGTCATATTGGCCCGCCCAAGACTTGAATCCCAGTGTATCAGCACCATTTGTTAAGAGTTGAACAGAGATGATGCCTGAAGGTTGTCCTTCCTGGCTGCCATCAGAACATAACTGACATTTGGTAAAGCTGCCATGAGATACCACTGAGACCCATAACCTGAAGAAATGTGTCCAGGATGACATTTTTCTAAGTCTTAAGCAGACAGGAATGAAAAGGCAGAGAATCACTGTGGGTTTTGAGAATTAATTCCTTAAGGACATTGTCAGTAAAAATTGTTGGTGCCAAATGTTTGGTTTTGCCTTCAAAAGAGCTCTGCATTTGTAATGAGGAATGCTATTTGGAAATTATGATATAAAGTATTGTTCCCATGTTACTGCCAGACACAGCAGGTCTGTGCTAGATGACAAAGAGCAAGTGCACCCTGCAAGCAAATTCTTGGAGCTGTATTCATGCATGCTAAAACCCATGAGACATCGCAGTGAACCAGCATAACACAACACCATGGGAGTTGTATGGATTGTGTGCTAGTCCATGGGGCCATTGGCACAGAGCTTTGCGAAGAGAGTTTTCACATGGGTTCCAGTAGCCTAGGTCAGTTCTGTGACAAGAAGATAAACTCTCTGGGTTTCCATACTTACAAAATAGGATAAATACTTGTTTGTGGGGATTAATTAACTAATATTTGAAGAGAACACTATAGGAACATCACAGGTTTTGGCAGTGTGATGTTGTAGATACTATAATGCCAACAGTCTACACAGAAGGAAGAAGGCAGCAGTGTTTCTTGCCACCAGTGAGAGACAAATGAGGTATAATGTTGTTGCTGTGAATCGTTTTGATAGATGATTCTGCTGGTTAGAGTAGGTTTCTTGCACAGGTTATTACCACTCACAAGTTTACACTGCACTGTCAGGTAGCATCTGGTATAATAGAGACAGAGTAAGAATATCAGCTGCAAGTAGATACTGAATGCATGCATTGACTTGAACTCAGAAAATGTTAATCTACTGAGTCATTGCACATGCGTGCAGACAATTATGTGACCTTGTGGTTTACCAGGTGAGGAGGAGTAAGAACAAAAATGTGGTCAGGCTTTTAACTTTGAATACGTACAACCTCTCCTCTCAAAATGAGACTAAGAATATCTGCCCCTCATGGCCACAGCTGCTGTGCTTGTTGAAGAACCCACTGTCACTGAGGTCTCATCAGCTTTTTCTTGACATGATGTGCCCAGCCTGGGCTGGACTTTGCTCCAAAATGAAAGGAGCAAAGTTCCCAAGCAGAGGGGAGCTCACTGCTGTCTCCTGAGTGAAATCTCGAAGGGGTTTTCCTTCCACCCTGAATACAGGCACTGGCTCTCACTGACATGAAGGACCATGATGATGCGTTACTCTGTACCTATAGGGCTCAACCCTTTCTAGGGAAAGAAATGCCAAAGAAACAAGAGCTTTGGCAAATACCTGGGCTTCTGGGTCTCACCGTGATACTCTGTGCATCTCTTAAAGTAATTTCATTGCCTGTGCCAGAATGGTGCTTGCTGCTGGTTCTGCACTGGAGCCTTGGCAGCATCCATACTCCAACAACAAACCTGCAAAATGGGGCACTGTGGTTATGGTAATTATATATATGCCTGTAAGCTTGGTAATGGAGGAATCGATGGAAAGAACAGTGTAACGTGCTGGAGATACGCTAGTTTGTCAAAGTACTTCTATGCACCTACCAGCATCTCTTCCATGCTGTTTGAGGCAGCTGTTCATCATTCAGTCCCTATAAATGCCTTCCTTTTTGGCATATTTGTTCCAGTGCCTTCAAGAGGACTAACCATTTGGAGTAATGGGGTGAAACCAAGCCAAGAATGTCGTTAGACAAGCATTTGTTTCCAGCAAGAAATATTAGAGTCTGAAAAATGTTCTCTGAAGATGTGGGTGAAACCCTGGTGCTTAGGCCATTGCAACTGGACTGAACCAGACCACGGGAAATAGAGCTGTGATGAAGATCTTGTAGTTAGTACACAGAGCTGTTCCTTCTGCTGTTCTCATGATACACTCTTGTATTCAATACAAACTTTGTTGTTTGTGTTGATCAGATGTCTCACCCTTTTGTTGTACCTGCAGTTGCAGTAGCTTCCCAACTAGAAGTAGCAAATGAAATTGCAAAGAGCTGAGAAGAAAACGTTGATTGAAAATGAAAGCTTATGGAGAGTTGTGGGTCAGTGAAATGAAATGCAATGGAATAGGACTAGCTGCTGAGAAGGAATTGACATGTGGTCAGTATATATCCACCTGTAGATGATCCCCCTCACTGATAGTCAGATAGCGGGTAAGCATGAAATTATTGAAAGACTTGTGCACAACTGTATATGCTTGTTTTCAGATGGCGATCATCTTCAACCAGGAGGGCCTGAAAGCTGTTCACCCCCCTTGCGTCATTCAGAGCTTCATCAATCACAATGCCGTGCTGTATAAAGTCTTTGTGGTTGGGGAATCCTACACAGTGGTGAAAAGACCATCTTTAAAGAACTTCTCTGCAGGAATCTCAGGTACGCTGTGCCCGTTTAAAAGGAGATGTCAGTTCTCGGAGCCTTGGCAGCAAGCAGCTCAAAAGTATCTTTGAAAAGGCTGCTGACATGAAGGCAGCTGGTCCTTGCATACCATGTTTCCTCTTCTATATTATTTCAATAGGAAGGGAGGGAGATAACTCATCTGCTCTGGAATACATGGGAATGACATTCGTATAGTAAATATTTATGCAATGATAACCTGAGTCTTACCTGTTAGAAATAGTGGTTTATGTCATGTGGAAAGGGGGAGAAGGAGAGAAATTCTCGTTCCACACTAAGTTCATGTGTCATTTGTTCCAGAGTTTGTTTATAAATGTGCTTTGGAGAGAATTTCCTGGATTCCATCATTTCAGGACTTCCTCTCTCTATTTTTACTTTGATTATGCATGTGTGTTTAAATTGAGGATCACTTGTGCTCTACCCTGAATGAGCCTCTCGATACATGTGAGGCCCAGTATTGTAAACCATGGTGAGAAGTGTCCTTTGGTTTGTAGATACCAGCTGTGCTAGGAAGGATAAATGGACTTGTCAGTGAGGACAGTGATCCTCCTAAATGTCACTAGAAAGCAACACTTGAAGGGTTTTCATTAAAGATTGCTTAAATTTCCTTTATGGGAAAAAGCTCCCTTCCAGAGAACTGCATTCTGTGGTCCAGCAGAAGCAAGAAGGAATTAGTAGTGCATGAATGGGAGCATGATCTGCTTGCAACTAGACAAATGCAGGAGGTAGGGATGGGAGAGGAGAAGGTATTGAACTAAAGGAAATAAATGAACAAATGCCAGTTTCTTGTCACTTTTCTTAGTGTTTTCCACTGATGCTAGTATGTCCACATGTGTTCACCGTTGCGAACTGCACACAGATATGTGTTTTGTTAGTAGGGTCCTGGTAAGTCTTTGTCTGTAGGCATGTATACCTGTGTTTACGTTTAGGTCTGCTCTATGTCCTGACCAAATGAAGTAGGCCAGAATCTGTGTAAACTATTATGACAGTTGGTCTGTACTTTTTCTGGAAGGGAACATTTTAAGGCATCTTTCTAAAAATGCCTTGGCTGATGTCTCATCTGTTAGTGTAAGACTTGAAAGTTGTCTGGAAGCCCACATAAAAATGAGTTTTGCGGGTAGATTAGGGTAAGTGTCTGGCTTTTTTTACCCTCATCAGGAGAATTTAAGGGGGCTGTGCTACAGGCATCTGACAAGGCAGATCTGACAATTAAGCGGCTCTGGCGGCTGTGAGGTACTTCAGGAGCTGACAGTACAGGGCCTTTCTAAATGGGAGGAAAGGCAAGAATATTATATGCTGCCGTCAGACTGCAGAGTAGATTTGGGTTTGCTTTTCACAGCTTCCCCATCTTTATCAAATGTGGACCTACGGCTGCTCTTAAGTATCCACTCAGAGAGACCAGCATGACAGAAATACTGTATTGCTGGTGCCACCTGGGTGCTGAGACTTTGACTCGGGTGTTCCCAGGCGGGTTGTCTGTACAATGACATCAGTCTGTTGCGGTGACAATTCCAAGGGGAATTTCTCCCCACCAGTAAAACCTCCAGCACAGGGCAAGTGGGTTAAGAGGTGCTGGTATGATTCTCCCAGTATGTTCGTGGCTTCTGTCACCTCAGGATACGTCCTGCATTCCTGTGGTGCCTCCAAAAGGAAGGCAGGTCCTGACCCTGAAATTTACTGCTTTCCTCCATGGTGACAGTGCCCTCCACAGGTTCACAGGGATATCAGTGTACCCTACATGCTATCGATCTACTGCCTGCAGTTGAATGCAGCTCCTTCTTTCTATCACATGCTTTCCCATTGGAACTGTCACTTTGAGTATAACGAATTAGTAGAAATGAACTTAATTATCTTACTGAACTTAGTTAATTTGCTCAGGTGAAGGAAAGGAAACAGGTTCCTACTTAACCCCCTGCAGTTCTGTTTATCTGTGGTCCAAGGTCCAAAACCTGTGGGTGACCACTGCCTGCACAGGCAGCTAAGTGCCAGCAGGCAGGAGGGGCACTGCGGGTGGGGTGGGTGGTGGGCACTGCATACTAGGGATCAAGACTGGATTCCCGAGGCTGCAGTGCCATCTACTGTTTCTTACTCTAATCCTGTGGAAAATAAAATTTGGTGTATTATTTACAACCTGCTTTTAATTCCAGACAGAGAATCAATATTTTTCAACAGCCACAATGTTTCAAAACCGGAATCCTCATCTGTCTTAACAGCAGTAAGTACACTTGATCTTTTTTCCTCTAGCACAGCTGTAAAACTTACTTAGTCCTTTCTTATCGAAGCTTTAGCAGCTAGTGACTCTCCTTCACAAGTTGTCTGCTTCTGTGTTGCAGGCTGAGGTCTGTTTGGTACCACGAGCCAGCATGACTGTGTCCCCCTCTGGTTTTCCTTACCGAGCTCCGGTGAGGAAGCACTGATGCAGGAGGGCTGTGCTGCTTGCCAGACCTAAACTCCCTAAAGCTAATCTAGGCAAGGGGAATGAGGAAGTTTTGAATGCAAACACCTGGCCTTTTCCTGTCCAAAGAGCTTAATAAGCATGAATCATCCTTTTAGGACTCAGTTCTGTGAGGAAAGACAAATGATGAAAATTCAAGCATAGAAATTACATTGGGCAGGGCCACAAAGTGCCGTTAGCTGTCTGTGGTGTGAGCACAGCCAAGCTGTGACCACAGGACTATTTCTGGGTGTCTTCCGAGTCCAGCAGTGCCAGCACGCTGCACAGTTTCACAGTTGCATTGCCAGTCCTTTCAATAAGCTTTGCACATATGAATCCTAACAAGTTCTTGGGCACTCAGCTGCTGAGAAAGTCACTTTACAGAACTGGGTCCTTTCCAGATCTGAGTCTCTAGATTCTTTTCTGTTTCACAAGCTCTACTGGGGTGTAGTTCCGTAGTCAGCAATGATTAATTTTAGTGTACAACACCGATAGGCATGCAAAATATTAAAACTGTAATTGTGCTAGTCATAAATCCCTTTATGGCTAAATTTACTTTGAAACTTAGAGTATATGCTCTGTGATTTACCTGCCATCTCTCTCATACACATACATGCTGCTGTATACCTAACAGCATACTTTGGCTGCTTAACATGTTTAAAAAGTGAAGAAAGGTACATCTATCAGACAGAATTAACCTGAGTTACTCATTGTAATAAATTTTTATGGAATAATTTATACATGAAAACACACATAAAAGATATGCCCTTTGAATTAGCCTCTGCCCTGAAGATATCAGCTGAGTTGAATTGTATGTCTCAGATTAAACTAATAGCAGGAGTCTGTTTTATCAGCACTTTAACATAGGTCTTATTCTACATTGAAATAACAGAATGATATGCAGAATATTTGCAGCACGGGGTTAAACACACCAGATGTATTTGGGTTTTTAAGGTGTAGATCTAGTACTTAAAATATTCTGAGTCTTCATTTATTCCTACACTGCTCTGTCTCTCAAGAACTGCACCAGAATGAAGAGGAAGAACTAGGTACTTTAGAGGAAGTAAACTTCCAATGTAGGAAGGATTCTGAGTTATGAAAGCAGTTTCTCTTTGGTGTCTTTCTCTGTTTCATGCCACTGGTTCTCTGCAATTAGATTTGTTGGATATGCACCTGGAAACCTCTGAAAATCAATCTTTCCACAAAAGCCTGTTTCAGAGTCCCTCAGTAATGTGTCTTTTCCCACTCACTATAGCTGGATAAAATCGAAGGAGTATTTGAGCGGCCAAATGATGACGTCATCCGGGAAATTTCGAAGGCGCTGCGGCAAGCTCTGGGAGTTTCCCTCTTTGGAATTGATATCATCATTAACAATCAGACTGGGCAGCATGCTGTCATTGATATAAATGCTTTCCCAGGTGAGAAAGGCTTATCCACTCAAGTTCTGTGGAAACTGTGCCGTGTGTACTTAGTGTGGAGTTTTGCGGCTGGTGTCTCACATCACTGATCCCCAGGTGGGGGACAGGAAAGCAGCAGCCAAATTGGTCTCAGATAAGACGCTATTTGATTTGGGAAGCGCAGACTCCTAATCTAGATATGGAATGTGCTACTGAAATATCAGCTTTTAAGAAATATGGTCAAATTTTAGTGGCCAGCTGTAACATGGCTGTCATGCCCTTCCTTGCAAAGGGATGCCCAGGAACTGAAGTGTGAGATTGTGTGCTGACACCTGTCCTTTCTGGACCTGTCCTTCATTCTGAAGAGAAAAGAAGAAATTCTATTTTAGGAGAGCCTTTTAAGATTTCTGTTTTTCCAGACTCTGTGCCATTAAAAGTATTGTGGGGGTGGAAGCAACAAACTGTTCCCTTGAAAATCTCTTCCTGTGCAAATTGAGTCCCCACAAAAAGACCTTTATGCACAAAGCAATAGCACCAGAAATGTGATGATAATGATAAAACTGTAGGTGCAGTGAAGTTGCTGTAAAAAGTTGAATATTCTCACAGGTTCTCATAAGTGCATCCTGAAGTAAAACAATAGAATGAGGCATGTGAAAACAGGTAAATTTGTCCTCCGCTTTTTTTAGTGCAACATATGTCTTGGAAACAGCTAAAGAAGTTCCTTGACCACTGGAATTGTTAAAAGGAGTTGTAAGTGTGTATAAGGGGAGACAGTAATGCTGTCACTTGTGCTAAGTATTAGTAGCCTAACATGGTAAAAGAATACATCATCTCATTTGATGCTGTTTTGCATGGGGTTTTTCAATTTTAGAATCTCCTCTCATTACCTGAATAGTGATTCTTGTTACCAGAGATGTGTACAGGCCTGTACGTAGTTTATTTAACCTGTCATTGAAGACCTTGAGTTTTCAATATGGCTGTAGTATCTTTACATCTAGAGATCTTGCCCTGAACTCCAGTTATCTAAATCTTTCAGTTCAGTTCTTCATCTCCACTGCTGCCCCGTAGTGCCTTGCCTGTCTGTCTCCACAGTGACTGGCTTCCTTTGAAAACTCTGGCCCTGCTGTTCTCGGGTCACTTTGCAGCTTGGTTCTACCATACAGTATTGATGCAATCTGCATACCTATGAAAACAGTCTTCTGGCAAAGACAGTGAAACAACCTAAACTGGATGTCAGATGGTACCATATCAGCCTTATGAATGGGTTTATATTTCAAACACTGGGTCGTGGAAGTCAGAGATACAGGACATGCTTTTGCAGTCCTGCATCCTGCATTTTGATTTGGCGTTTGAAGGGTTTGATTTTGGTTTTTGGGTTGAGTAGTTTGGTTTGTTTTTTTGTCTTGATTTTGTTTGTTTGGGGTTTTTTCAAGTATTGTTTTGGATTTGGTACTTTGCACAGACTGCTGAAATTCCCCTTTTCTTGAAATGCTGGAAAGTCCGGATTGGGGAACAATTAGTGGCAAACTAACTAGTTAAAGAGGAGTAATGTCTTCATGATGTGGCAGAAGTTTGCAGAACTGCCTTCAGCTTCATGCTCTGTTGTACTTCTACCCTAAGGCAATAGTTTGTCACACTCAGCCCAAATCCTGTATTTTAATCTGTGCAGTAATTTGTCTTTGAAGAGGCATTAAATTAATAGAGGGTGTTAGTCCTTGCCAGGAGGCTTGAGAGCATAGAGAAGCTTCTTATGCATGGGTCTACATTGTACTTGTTTGCAGATGCATTGCTAGGTGGACATCCTTCCTATCCATGCTCAGGCAGAAGACTCTGGAGTCTGTTTTCAGCATAGCAAAATTCAGGACTCTTATAAGCAGGCATTTCCAAAATAGTTTCAGTGGGCAGTGCTAGGATAGTACCTGCTGGAGCACGATTCATGCAGCTTGTGCTTTGAGGCATGCAGAACTTACATCCTCCCACTGATGCCTTGTGTGACATGAATCCAGAGTTCATTGCCAGTAGTTTCTGAAGGTGTAATTTAATCTGCCCTTCTTGATTTCATTGTCATCACAGCACAGTGATGGCCCACAGTTGCCTTTTTTGAGAGGCCTGCGACAGCACCCAGTGAACAGAGCAAGGTAACATACACAGACTTTGCAGCCTTCCCCAGCATCCTGTGGCTTGAGAGTTGAGACACCATGGTTCTCTCCCTCCCTTCTTTGTATTTGTTTTTCGCAAGCATGTTAAGTTTCTTCTGAGTGACCAGGCAGAATTACTTGGCCCTTTACACTCAGTGTGCAGAAGTCTTGCACAGAGGAAGCATCCCTGATACATACAGCTTCCTTACACTGTAACATCTGCTGATTTCAAAACTAAATAACTAGCCATCTTATTCCCATTAAATATTTAAAGTAACTTCTTTTTAAGTTTGCCAGGTGCCCTCAAACAACGCTGGTTTGTTTTCAGTGGGTAGACACGAAACACTCTAGGGTACTAGGGATCTCCTCTCTGAATATTAAAGCTGTTACTATGGAGATGGCTTATTCCCGGGGTGTTTGAAGCACTCTGAGTAGATTTGAAGCCTAATCCCCTGGCTTTTACATAAGCAAGAAAGCGTAACAAGCGCCTCTGTCAAAGAGGTGGAGACCTTGTTCTGGCTCCCCTGACTGGCTGTAAGAGTCCTAGTTGCCCCCTGCAAACCAATGGATTACCATGTGGGGCAGTGGGAAACTTGATGTTTTGAAATGGCCAATTGTTTGTTGAACCTGTTTAAGGGCCTTTAAGAAAGGAAAACTGGGAGCAGTTGTCTCACTTTGCTGGTGTTTTGTGTGACCTGTTAAGTATCTAGAACTGTGACCAAGTGCTTTAAAATCCAAAGCAATATAGCAGCCTAAAGAAGAGTTAATTGCTTAATGTAATGGTTATAAATACACCATAAAATCACCACATTTATCTTAAGGTGAAATTATCCTCTTCCTAAATTTTTTCAGGAAGTTGGGTTTTTGTAGCCTAAGAAAGTTGGTCTGTACAAGAGAATGGGGATTAAAATTGTATTATTTATGGATCTGAGGGACTCTTCTGCCCTGTGATCACTCACTAAAAGTGTTCTAAAATGTGCGTGGACTTTATGGTCTCTGGTTATGCTCATGTGCTGCTGTGTGAATGTGTGCTATTCACATGGGACTTCTAAACTGTTATTTATTGCTTCAGTCTCCCATATTAATAACAGGTCACCTTCAGAATACTTTTGTAGACATTTTAAACCAATCAGCCTATCCCATTAAATATTCTGAATGTCATATGTCACCTCTACATACTCAATCAAATTTATAACAATTTTAGGTAATGCAGTATCCATTTCAAGACATTGTGCCGATACGTTGCATGTCTGTTTCAATTATAAAATGAATGCAATGATAAAGCTGTGGCTGTACCAAAGTGTTTAAAATAGAGCCAGAAGCTCTGTATGCCTACTGCCACCCTTTGTGTCACCAAAAATGGAACGTCTCCTGGTATTTGAGCAACTTTTTAACCAGGAAACTTGTTGTTAAATTCTGCATTGCAAATTGTCTGGAGTCACTTAACAGAACACGTGGAAAGGTGGTTTCGGTACTGAAAAAAAAGATTGATGTTTCAATCCAATCCTGTATCACTGATACATGCTTGCTGTCCCTTGAGTGCTTTTTCAGACGTTGCTCATAGCAGGAACATGGTTTAGGTGCCAAGTTAGGTTAGATTAGACATGCATCACATGCTTGCACGGTGGGAAGGTCCCTTTTCTGTAGGGTATAAAGCCAGCCACTCTGGCCCCTGAGGTTCCCTAACTGAGGGCATTACTAGGGAAATTCGAGAGTTCAGACCCTCAAGGAGACTCTGCATTAGAGCTACTTCCCATCGTAAACCTGGAATCAGAATAAAAAAGATTAATGTTACACTACAAAATCTGTAATTTAGGGAAAAACCTGGACTTGGCAACAAGTGATAGAATATACCTAAGATTATGTATACACATATATACTTGGGAGGAAAAAGAAACAGAAAATCTGAAAGGTGACAGGTTTTTTTGATTGAACAAAAGTGATTTTGTAGCAAAGGTCTCTGTTCCTCTTAAACTAATCTGCTCATGCAGTCACTCAAAATGATGTGGAAAAGAAGCCTTGTCCTTGGAGGACAAGAACAGCCCGAGAAATAAAGTGGTAGAAAAAGCCTTTAAAGGAACTTGGAAAAATGACTTAATTGCCTTTTTTTTTTTTTCTCTCCTTCATTTTTCCTCTTTTCAGGTTATGAGGGCGTTTCAGAATTTTTCACAGATCTTCTGAACCACATAGCTGCTGTCCTGCAGGGTCAGGCACCTGAGGTGACCCAGCTAAACCGTAGCAAGCTCCTGGCAGAGCAGACCAGCGGGATCATGGACGAGCGGATATGCTGCGCTAGCACAGGCTGTCTCAGCGTCATGGGAAAAGACTCCTCCTGGATTGTGGAAAGTGAGACCAACAGCTCAGTAAAACTGCAACACCAGAGACTAGGCTGCAACTCAGCAGTGTCCCCCAGCTTCCAGCAGCACTGCGTCGCTACGTTGGCAACAAAAGCTTCTTCTCAATAACTTGCTAATGCCATGGACTGAGAAAAAGCCACAGGGATACAAATTGTGGTCCCAGAACCAGATCAGGCTGTAACAGTACATGTGAAAAATGAAAACTAAACAAAACAAAACCAACAAACCACAACACAAAACACAACGTAGAAAAACAAAATGAAAATCCTTTCCATTCGATTTAACCTAATTGGCTGATGAAATGGACTGAAAGGGGGAGGGCAAGAAAGTGATTCAGGTCCATTTCATCAGATTCCAGTTGCAAGTCTATAGTGAGTTTACACACACGTGGGTTTTAACACTAGTCCTTTCATTGTGGGAGGGTTGCTCTTTCATTTCTATTGTTCTTTTTTAATCACTGGTGACCAGCATTTTAAAATCGGACCTCATGGTTTCAAGAAGATAATAATGTTGAATGCAGTGTCTGAATGTAACAGTGCAAGAGATTTTTGCCTAAAATATTCCCTGTTCCGTTTTTCCAGGTAGGCCATTGCAAAAGAAAGCTAAGACAGCTTTAGTATCACTAAACCAAATCTTTGGAAACATTGACCAGTCAAGATGTTGACAGGTAGCTTGCTGTAAAGCCGTGGCACTTTGAGTAGAACAAAGCAGTGTGATTGTTCAGGGTGCAGAACTGAGGTGATCATCCCAGTTGCAGCTTTGCAGTTCTTCCCCCAGGCCTCCTTGCTTCAATCACAAGCAGCTCCTGACCATGTTTGCCAACAGCAGCACATGTTCAATCTGGACAGGATGCTGATAGTTAGGCTGAGTGATTTAATAAATTAAATGTAATCCTTTCAATTGTCTGCTAGTGATGAAGTCCTAGAAGAGTTAATCGAAGCAGCTCATCTCTTAGAAGAGAATTTGATTCTCCCTCCATTGCACTTGTGAGGACTCTGGGACAGCTCTGCAAAAAGGCTGGAGAGCCACTCATTTCGTTGGAGAAGTACACCTGATCTGCAGATCCTAAGGGGTATTGCAGTTGCTGCCCTCCACAGATCCATGCTGCTGTGCATGTTCTTTTCTTTTGCAAATTAAATATAGGCAGAATTGTGTACCTTTGTATGAAGTAGTAGTGCACAACAGCTCTAGCTTAGGGACCACATTATTTTGTTGCAAGCTGCCAGATGAGGCTGTGTGGTAATTTACAACAGCAATTTATACTATTTGTAAACTACAGCACAGCATATTTGTATCTCTTGAGATATGCAGTAAACTTACAGTGTTCACCCTCTATTGCATCTTCTAGCATGGCAGCATCTTCTGCTGTTAAGAATTTCTGCAACTTTTGCCAATTCTGAACACTAAACTGGAAGTATCTATGTCTGTCAGCGCTGAGAACAGAGACACTATTTTGGTAGACAGAGTGGCCTTCCTTTCCCCATATAAGCCCTAAAATATGATTAAGAGGGGTAGTGTTAAGAAAATTTCCTTATTTAAGCTTCTAGATTGCAGATATGGGAATTTCTGTCTTTCTGTAGCAGGTATTCGTAAAGTGTCCATCACTGCAGCATTTCATACCAGTTTGGTTAGTATCAGGTGTTAGATATCTACTCAAAAGGAAAAGATCTAGAGCTTAAAGCTCAGGTAGACCATGGAGAGAGGATCAAACCTTGTAAAAGATGTCACTACCCTACCTGTTTGTATCAGTCCTTGAGGGGAAAAAGTTTTGAGGAGTGTTGTGTAGCAATTCTTCTGTGTAAACAGTGTTTCTATCATTGGAGAGATTGGGTTTGTTCCCAAAATACCATTTTTAGGAATTTCCTGTAGCCAGGATTGGTTTTGCAAGCCTGAAATACACAAGAAAAGTTATTCCACCTTTAGAGGGGTTGCTAACTTTAAGATATTTCTATAGAGACTGGAAGGGCCTTATGAGTGTGATATCTGCCAAATTCCAGGGTGCATGTAAATGCAGTCAACTTCCTCAGCTGTTGCAGATCAGTTGTGAGCTGGGCACACTTCACAATCCTTGTATGCTTTGAAGCTGCTGGATCCCACATTGTCTGCAGCTTTTGCAGATCTTGAGTGGTTGTGGTGTGAGTCAGATGTACATAGGTAAGGGTTTATAAAGGTATTCATGACAGACCAAACCTTTCGTAAAGCCATGACTGAAATAAATTTGACATCTACAGTTTGGGGGTTGTTTTTGTTTGTTTAAAATAAAGAAGTGTTTTTATGTTACACGTGTAACAAAAGATACCCTCAGGAAGGAACTTGCCAGTGCATATTTTTGTATGGTACTTTCTTGTAACCAGCTGGTGGAGTGTTTGTAGATTTGCCTTTTGCTCCCTTTATTACAATAGCTTGGGTTAGGGGTTTTTTTGATGGTTTTTTTTTGTTTGTTTGGGTTTTGGTTGGGTTTTTTTGATGGTGTTTTTTTTTTTTTTCTTGGTTGGTTGTCTTTTGGGTTTTTTAATTGGGTGGTGGGGAAGAAGCAATGATGTTAGAACTGGGTTAGTAACTCAAGATCTTTCAAACCGAGTATGTTTACATGATTCTGAGTGTTGGATCCAATGGAAATGTCTGTATGCTGTTTCCTAGTTAGAACATCAAATAAGAATTTTATTTTCCTGGCTGCCTTCTGAATTTTGGTTGGCCTATTTTGCACTGCTTTATTTCTCCAAAATAAACTACTGAAATATAATTGTGCATTTTAAACTTGTTTACAAATGATTGTTAGAAGTTTATTTTGTAATTCTCTGAAGGCTGGAGAAATACTATATTTAACTATCACTCCAGACCTTGGCAGTAACTAGAGAACAAGTTTAGGTCATTGGTGTGATCAGTGATATTTTTCCCATAGTCTGTAATTTATTTTTTATTTATCAAATGTATTGGTATCACTTTAATTTACCAGGTGCAGATATGCAGGTACCTATTATGATATGGCATTACAATAGAGTTTTCACATAAATTACCATGCAATTGCTGTACTACTATATTTCCTTGCAGAAATTATTGTTATGGCTCATTATGGCTAGAATGTTGCTAAATCACAGGGGCAAATTGGGAGACCAACTTTTAAAAGCCAAACCTGTAAATTACCAAGTATCCAGACATACAATTACATTATTGCAAAACATTCAAGCATGTGTATATTATTAAGCCTGTGCTAAAGTGCTTTTCTGAATTGCTGCCTCCTTTGGTAAGTTCAGGATAGTTTTGATTTAAGATAAGCTTCACAGTAAGTTAGTTAATATTCTGTAGTCTTTTTTTGTAAAAGTAGAGGAGTTTAGTCGTATTAGACCATACCAGAATGCCCTTGCTCTTAAAATTGCGGACAATCTGAGGGAGATTTTCTATAATGTCTGTTTGAATTCTTTTAGTTTGGGTTAGAAAAGGTTCTGCTGTGTTTTCAGAGGCATAGCTATTATTGCTGTGTTGATGGGAGCAATTTTATTAAAATTACATGGTCACCAGTTACCTTCTTAGGGATCTATTTCTGTTCTGCTTCACTGTTAGAAATCCACAAGAACATCATTACCTTGATTGGAATTTCTCCATTTTTTCTGTCGGTGTGATGGAGGAGATGGGACTCCTGTTTGCACTGTAATCATGTAATCGGCTTCAGCAGGGGAAGATTTTTTCCCCGTTGAAGAAAATTTAAGTGGTATCATTACTGCCTGCAGTGGCAAAGCCATCACCATCCTCCTCCTCATCTAGTGACTTTGCTGCATTATGCTTGGGTTTGTAATGACTGCACCAGAACATCCTGGTCATTACATGAAAACCAACTGCAGAAATGCAGCCCAACTAGGAGCATTGGTGCTGACCCTTGTGGTTTGTGTAGTGCAGAACAACCACTGGGCCAGTGCTGGTTTGCCTTTGGTTAACCATGTGTCAGGCTATTCAACCTTCATGCTATAGGAGCCGAGTGACTGAGCTGGTCAGTAGATAGGATGCACTACTTTTATTAATACTATTCAGACAGAATGACAAAGCTGTTTAAATATCTCCATCCTTAAGGTGTGAATGTTTGTGCAGAGGAGGTCTGCAGCAGGTTGTTCAGATGGAAAACTACCAGTTTAATTTGCTTTCATTATAGATGGGTACAAATTAAATACCTGAGCCTGAGGCTTCCCAAGGTAAGAAGGATTGCTCAAGACAAAGCCTCGGGTTCTCCAGATTAGCTGTGGGCTGTATCCAGCCAGGGAACAAGCAAGTGGAGTACTGGATAGATAACAGAGGCAAGATACAGTCCAAAGGCAACAATAAATGAGGCCAGAGGTGTTTGAATTGGCTGGCTAAAAAGAGTGAAAAAAGATAAAAAATGCGTCCAGGCTTCTCAGTTCTTGCTGGTTTCTAACGCTGGTTTCCCAAAGTCTTTGCGTGGCAGCAGTGACAAGTGAGTCAGGCTTTTTCACACTAGCTTGCAGCCTTGCCTTCCACAGCTGTGCAGAAGATCTTGAATTTTGGGTTTTTAGTGAATAGAGTCTATTTTGAGTTTGTAGCATTCTCCCCATGTGCACACTTGCGGGAGTTCACTTGCATTACCCTGCTAATTTTCTTTTCCTCTCTCCATTTTGGTAAGAGATGTATTGATTTCTGTATTCAGTATACAATTACTTTATTGTGTTGCAACTGTGTGTTTTGTAATTAGGAGTATGTGAAAGTGCTTTGTGTAGATTAAAAGATTTCCTTTAATATAATCTCCTCTCACTTTCATAGATAAATGGACACGCCGTTGCAGATCACATTGCTGATTTTGTTTGTAATACTGCTTTAATATCTATTTGAGAGGAATGTAACCTCCAGAAAAGTACTTTCCACATCTTCACTACCTTTCCTTTCACTGTTCGCTATGTGTGGATCCAGGCCATCAACACATCAAACTTTTGACCTGATGTATTTCAGATCCTTCATGGATTCTGACATGTTTACATGGCCACAAAAATTATTAAAGATAGTTGAAGTTTGAGAAGATCCAGGTATAAATGGAGATGTTAGAGTGATTCCTGAGCAACACAAGCACAGTAGCATCTGTACAAGCAAAGGGAATCATTCTTGAGGTGTGTTTGTGCAGGTGGCTGTTGGGATCTGGTCCACCCCTGCTTCTGGGGCAGTTTTCTTGTGGAAATAGAAAATCCACTGTAAAAAAACGTCCTTTATCTGTGATGCAGAAGGAGGGTGAGGAGAGGCAGAGCTTGGGAGTAAAATCCTGATATGACTGGTCCAGAATTTAACTCCTTTTTAATAGCAATCTGGGGAGATGTTTTCTTTCTCTCCACCTTTCTTACCCTGAATCCACTGGGGCTGATGCTTGCCAATGCCTGTGGGCCACAGGAGCTCCTTTGCCAGTGACCTTGCCCAGCATGCCGTGAGTTTGCAGAGAGCACCCAATGTGTTGGAAAGCTTTTGTTGATGGCCTAGGAATCTCTTGAAACTCCAGAAATAGCTGAAACAGCAAATGGAGTTCATACAAATCAGGTCTTCCTCTTCCATCCTTTTTAAAGAAACACACGTTTTATTTCCTACTTTGTTCTTTACACAGTAGTTTTTAGCTATAAATTATTTTAACATTTTTTGTGTGAAAAGACATATATACATATATAAAGTTATTAAAAGGTTGAGTATATGTTGAGTATAAAATAGTGACTTCTTTGTTTCAGATGTTAGCAGCCCCTAAAAATAAGTTGTTTATCCTCTTGTAAAGTCAGTGCTGTAAAAAAAATTAAAAATAAAAGATGTATTAGATGTATCTTTTATTATTTATTTCTGATTCAGTATTTGATAGTTTGTGTATACCCTTGTGAGAATCACATGCTAAAATGCAGTCGTTCTTAAAATGGAGTAACAACAATTCCTTGGAATCCCAATTTTGAGAAAACTGACCCTCTGGGTGTCCATAGTGTTGAATATTCTCCTTCACTCTCCAGCATTGCTCCCCACCTAAGCATGGCTGAATCTTGGGGACCATTCTGTGTGTGTGCTAGGTTTTTCAAGTTCATCGATACCTGTGTTCAGATCCAGCTGTACAGTGTTAACAAGTATGTCTTGTGATTCGCTTCAGCCCAGTTCACTATGATTTCTGAAACATGATTCCCATTTTGTACTTAAATTTGTATAGAATTATATAAACCCTTAAAAGATCATGGCTTACTGTACAAACCAAAAATACTTGCTATTTGGCGTCTTCGATTGCATGACTGATCAGATCTGACAATGGCGATGGTGCTTTCGTCTAACAGCATTAATTTCAATGGTAATACATTCATTTTCTTTTCATTTGCAAGCACCTGTTTTGGACAATGTTTTCGTTTCAACAGTAAAGCAATATGCAGTAGGTTTTGTGGCATTATCTCTGTAATTGTTTTGAAGACAGAATTGTCCCTTGCCAACACATAATGAAAATAAATGCCTTATAACAACTTCTACTTTGCTTTCTCTTTATGGGTGGATAGGGCAGCGAGGTGAGCAGCTCACTGAGGGGAGTTCGTTTCCATGAGAATTCGGTTTTCACATCTTTCCCCAGTGCAGTTGTTTGCAGTTACTTTGGACCTCCTTGTACCAGCAAGATTTGATTTGATTTCTAACACTAGTGGGAAGTGTTTTGTCTTACTATGTAACACAGCTAAACACCACTGGGATTTGGGCTACTGCTATACTTAAGCATTTATTCCCCGCATAGGCTTCTGAGTTGATTCTTCCTTTATCATCCTGGATAGGGAATTTTTGATTTCAAGATTAATTCTTGATTAATCAACTAATTCTTGATTAAAAAACCTAGCAGGGTTTTTAATCAGAACTGTATGTGGGCTGCTGCGGGAAAGAGATATCTCACCCAGTGACATTAAATTTTGCTAAGCAACAAGCACTCAGCAAGGGCACTCATGTAGACACCGCCTGGGGATCAGCGCTTGGTGTCAGCCCCAAGGCTAAGCCCTGCAGTGGTGAGCTGGGAGATACCATCAGGCAGAGATACAGCCCCTCGGAGGGCCAGCACTTCCCAGCTGGTGGGGCATCCTCCCAGGCCCTGTGCTCAGGCCTTGAACCTCCATCTTTCTCTTTGAAGAAAGTCCTTGGGTACCAAATGTTTGCGATTGCTTGAATATCCAGTTAAAACAGTGTTTATAGTAGCTCCATCAAGTAACGTTATTTTTCCTCTTGTTGATTTTGCAGCAAGTTCTGTCTGCTGCAGCCATCCTTTGTGGAAAAACCTGTCATAACTCCTTTGGAGGTGGCTGTGTTGTTTGGTTTCTTGGGCTTGGGATTGGTGTTTTTCAGTTTGGCAGGGGTAGGGGTGAGTGGCAGAGGGTTTCTGTGAATTTATGTTGACATGTAGACCTGAGTTTGCAAGGGTTTGTATGGGTGATGCTATTGACAGAGGTTCTGTCACAAAAAGAGAAATTAAACACAATATTCAAATTAAAATTTAAATGAAAATCACTATGTAAAATGTGACTTTTACAGCCGGATTAACTCCCTAATAATTGACATTTTAGTGCCATTTCTGTGGAACAGCGTTGGTTTCATTCTGTTCCTACGTGCATTTTTCTGAGGTCAATGAGAGTGCGATCTCCTCAGCATGGGGTTGGGAGACTTGCACCTCATGGCAGTGCACTCCCCACAGCCAGGCTCTCACCCTTTCCTTTGTCTTGGCTTGTCCCACTCCAGCTTTTGGGCCTTGCTGCCTCGTCCTCTTGCTGCATGGCTGGCCAGGGATGGGGCAAGAGGCACTGCTCCTCCAGCCCTCCTTGGGGACAAGGAGGACAGCTCTGGACACCCAGCACCTCCTGCGCTGCGGGGACCCCGCATGCCCACCTCCATGGGCAATTCAATCTACAGGCCAACAGCGCTAATGTTTTTGGCAAAGTAAAGGAACATGCCAAGATAGAAGCCTGGCAGCCATTCCTGGAGCATCTCAGCTGTTCTGTGGGTTGTGGATGATGGGATAGAACCGAGCTTCGAACTGGTGGTG
>JANHGB010041893.1:59686-73095 GCA_026283785.1 Coracopsis vasa
CTTTTTCCTCTTCTGCTGATACACATAAAGTCTTATGTTCGGTGTTCAGAGACTTCTGGGGCAGGCTTCTCCAGCCCCGGCAGCACCCCATCCTGCCGGGGGTGGTGTGTGGCCTGCAGCCCTAAGGATGGGGAAGGTTGACTGCCCACCAGCAAGGTGTCAGGCCACCCCGGCTCCTGCGAGGAGTGGCATCCCCTCAGGACTGGCCTTCACCCCTGGGGAACACAGACCAGCAGTTTTCCTTATGAGTAGCCTATTTGTTACTTGTGGGGTTTTTTAACCCACTCATGCATTGTCCAGATAGTTTGACTTGGTCAAGCATTGCCCAGCATTTAAACTGCTCAAATGTGTTCTCTCTGGTCAACCCCATGTTCATCAATGGACTATGGCCGTCATCCATGTCTCACTGAAGTGCCCGGGACACCCAGCACCACGGCTGGGCTGTATGGCACTGCCAGACCTTGGGCAGGCAGGGAGAGCCCTGCAGCGCTCACGACCTGAGGGAGGTGTCCTCAATGCTGGGCCTCAGCCGGCAGTAGTGTTGAAGGCTGGGGAAAGAGGGAAGTGCCATGCCAATGTGTCCATGCTGAGGGGAGGGTGCCATTCCCCCCCTACTCCCCAGGACCGTACAAGCCTTGCAGCGTGCTGACGACTGAGACTAAGGCTGCCAGAACAAAGGAAGGAACCCACAGCAGTTTTATTTTTCCTTAGATAATTTTTTTATATAGAATATATTACAGTCAGAGTTCTCAGCTTTTAATCAAAAGGTAACAAGTTATTGCAGGATTTTTTACCCAGTGAAACTACCAGTGGAAGGAAAACTCTCTAGAAAGCTGTCTCGTCTTAAAAAACAGAGGGAAAAACCCCACCCCGACAGAAAACACACATGTAGGTTGCTCTTCGCACCCACCAGCGCCCGGCCGGGCGGGTGGGCAGGAGTGGACAGGGGAGCATGAGGTGAAGAAGCAGCGATGGGCACAACACTATGGTGAGGGAGGCAGGCCTGGGCGCTAGCGAGGTCGGTTTCCTGGGCACAATGCTGCTGCTCCGCTTGCTTGCTCTTGCATCAGGAAATGGAGATGCAGTGGGTGGGAGGGCAGTACCGGCAGCCTCCGCCTGTGCGGGCAGGGCCGGGCCCTCAGCCTCGCCGCAGCTCGTGCAGCTTGTGGGCAACGCGCTCCAGCTCAGCCTCGATGGCGGCCAGGCTCTCCAGCTCCTGGTCCTGCAAGGAAAGCCCCGCACACACATCAGCAGCCACGGGTGGGCAGCCCTCGCCCCCAGAGCTGTGGAAAGCCTTGCGCAGGGCTGCCCGCCAGTGCTGGTATGAGTACAGCCATGTCTTGCCCCATCTCCCCATCTGCTCCTCTGGACAGGTACTTGTGTGCAACACTAATTAGTCCTGTCCTGGTGCTAAATGGCTGCAACTGGTGATGGAAACAAGACGTAGTTATTGTCCCTCTCCAGCCCCGCTGCTGAGCAGGACAGCCCCCAACAGGTTTCCTTCTCCAGAGTCTGAGGCTGAAGGGAGATGGTTGCTTGGGAGCCGGGGCTGAGGCAGGTGCTACCAAACAGCACCGAGTGCCTGCGCTGAGGCTCTCATGTCAAATCGGGACATATGGCAAGTGCAAGCATGTGCCCTGCTCGTGGAGGGGATGGCGGTGTCCCCTCTCCCCACACTGCACTGAGTGTCCGCATGGAAAATGCTTTTCTGTTTGGGAAAATAGTGACTGTGGAAGCCATTGGTTTAAAGGTTCAAGCTGCTCATTGCTTGGTGCCTTTTCTGTAGTGGCTCTTGTATATTTATGCTGTCACCTGAAGATATTTTATTTGGCACAGGTACTCAGATTCATGACTGCATGGCTTTGCCTGAGCTCTAGTCATGCACAACTGGCCCTGTCTCGCTGCCAGCCCCAGCCCTGCCTGTCCCTCACCCCTGCCATCACCTGCGGCTTGCAGCAGGCTCTGCAGGAGCTGAGGTGATGGCCCCAGCTCTCCCGCCACAGCTGCACCCCTGGTTTATCTCTGTAGGAGGTCTGACACTACTGACTCCATCCCCGGGCCAGGGAAAGTGTTCCCTTTGACTTGGAGGAGCTCTGGGACACAAAACCCACCCCAAGCTCCAGACGTAGCTCTGGTCCTCATGCTCAGCACAGGCCAGTGCAAAAGTCACATTTTTAAGACTTTCTTGGGCAGGGCATGGTTTTCCATTAGTCGCTAAACCAACAATAAAACCCAAAAGCACAGCGTGGTGCAAATCTCCACAATCCCTAGGCCTGAATGGCTAAAAGGCAACCACTCCTCTCCTTAATGTCACAGAGAACCAATGCTGGCTGCATAACACCAAGGTACCATGCACACCTCTAAGCGTAATTTGGATTCCCAAATAGTAACTGGCAGGAATTTATTAAGGCTACGTACACCAACCTCTGTTCTCCTGTTAGCGCTGCCTTCTTCATCCTTCTTCTCTTCGGGCATGGGAGCAAGTGGGAAGCCTCCTTCACTGCTGTCCTCTTTAGAGTGGTGCTTCCATGACCTTCTCACATGCTCCTCTGGACTACTGAAGTCATACTTGCGGGACCTAAATGCCATTTTCATGGACCTGTCTGGATCTTCCCCACTATCATTTTCCTCCATGCGCTTCTTTGATGTCAGCTGCTTGGCCAGCTCATCCATTTTGTTCCATCTCTTGGAGTCTTCCCACTCCTCTTCCATCTCCTCACTTTTGGCATCCCTGGACTGGAAGGTGTCGTCCTCACCCTGCATCCCCTCATCCTCCAGGCGATGCCTTCCTCCCCTCAGTGCCCGGGGCTGCTCTTCCTCTTCCTCGTCCTCCTCCTCCTCCTCCTCCTCCTCAGAGTTCCGCTCATCTTTGCCAAATCCCAGAGCGTCGTCGTTATCTGAAAGAGCATTAAGCACATCAGAGGTCACAAGTGTTAACCTGGTTACACTCCACCTTTGAACCGAGCCTGCAGGGGCGATGCAAGGTGGGTTTCCTGACTAAGGCCTGTTTTCCCGACTAAGGCCTGTTTTCCCAGCATTCCAGAAATACCCGCTCTCATGTCACCGTGTCAGTAACAGGGCTGGGAGGCAGCAGACAAAAACCATGTAGGAAGTTCAAGGAAAAGGAATCAGTTGTCCTGAGATGCTATGGAAGCTGAGCAGCACACAGCAAGGCAGCTGCTGGGCCTGTGTCACCTGCTGTGCGTGGGCCCGTGTGGTCAGGCACTTGTGTGGTGGTCTGGCTGGCTGTTGACAGGGGTATTTCTGTAAACCCAACATGCACCTGCCTGAACTTCAAGGCTTTAAAGCCTCTTATCTGTCTGCCTCAGTGCCCTCGGCTCACCCCAGGTAGGCATCAGTGCAGTCATCTGGGATACATACTGTCGTCTCCCTGCATCTCCTCGTCCTCCTCAGCCAAATCAAGCGATCTCTCTGCTTCAGTAGGGTCTTCCTCTGTAGCATCATCTCCTCTACCATCCTCCCGCTCCCCATGCTCCTCTGCTGCCTCCCTGCTCTGCTCCTGGTCCTTCCTGGATGGCTGCTCTTCCTCATCCTCGAGCTCCAGGCTGTCTCTGGGGTCTCTGGGCTGCTCCTCTTCATCCTCTTGCTGCTGCTGATCATCCTCACCGAAGTCTTTACTGATGTGGTTGTTCAAAGCTTCATCTCGCTGGGCATCCTCTGTGTCCCTGATCTCGTTGCTCTCTGCTTGCTCCTGATACTCCTTCTCACCAGGGTTGGCATCCCGTGGCCTGGGCTCCCTCTGCTCCAGGCTGTTCTTCCCCTCCTCTCGTGAATCTTCATTTTGCTGGGGTTTCTGTGCTGCCAGCTCAGCCAGGGACCCCGTGGACTGCTCCTCTTTAGGGCGCTCCCCTGCTGCATCTGCAAAGGGAGGAGCAAGAAGCAACACCTCTCCTGAGAGCTCATTTCATAACCAGTGAGGCCTGTGCATTTCCCAAGGAGCTTCAGCCCTGTTCAGCAATATGGTTAACCAGCCCATGGATCCTTTCTCAAGTCACTTCAACATATGCTTGCATTCAAGCAAGCTGGTGCTCTCACTGATGCCTGATCTCCTGGAGAGACTCTCAAGGCTGAAGTTAAACATATGCTGAAGTGCTTTGCTGCGGCACGGTCCTCATCACCATCTCTTGAGATGTCAGCAACAAACTTGTCTCGCATGAAACCAGATAGCATGAAACCAGATCGCGCTTGAAATTAAATGATTTAGGAGTGCAATATGGCACTTGCACAGCTCTCCCTGCTCAGAGTGCTGCACTAATATCACATCCTTATTTCTCCTACCAGGTTGAAGAGACAGCAAGCACTGCTTGAAGGTAAGCTGGAAGAAGGGCGGCCACGCAACAGGAGCTTAATGGGGGCTGGGTATACGCTCTTGCTCATGTCAGAGTCTGGCCTTTTATCATAATTATCCATAGAAATCACTTCGCACAATAAAAGATGGGGGGCTGAAGAACAGTGGGAAAAGCCAGATGGGCATGGAAAGGTGGGCACATCCCCAGGCAGGGCTGAGGAATGTTCTGGGGTGAGGGGATGCAGAGAGCCAGTCATACAGGGCTGCTGACCACCACTGACACTGCACTGGTGTCACCGGGATCCCTCGTGGGCCTGGCTGGCCCAACATGCCACGCTTCATCCTCATGCAGTCTCCACACTGCTGAAGCAAGAGGTTCAGGTCTGCTCTTTCAGGAGGGAGATTCAGTGCCACCCGTCCTCCCCAGTGACTTTTAGCTCCGCTGACTGCAGCAGCAGCCCCCAAGGGTATCGCTCCTCATCGTTTCGGGCTGATGTCGCAGAATTGCTGTGCTGCTGTGGCTCAGTCACACAGCCCAGAGCCTACTCAAGACCCTCTTTGGGGGTGCTACTGCTGGACAAGAAATCATCTCACCCACATCAGCATCATCTCTTCCTGATGTGGAAAAGGGAAGAGGCCAAACCTTCCTTTCTGCTACACTGCCATCTCTAACCCAGCCATAGAATCATAGTGACAAGGGGAAATCCCAGCTGGATGTGATCTTTCGAAGATGCAGGTGTTTTGCGAGGGAGTCTTCATCTCCAGTTCAATTTCCCTTTCAGAGACCCATAACCTAATATCTTGGATGCCTGGAAACAGGGGCAGCAAGAGCAGGCCCTGATTACTCTTGCCTATATCATGAGCCTTTCAGTATAGGATTTCCATGGCTGTGACTCATTTTAAGCATTAGGAGTGACTGCTGGTGGGAATGATCAGTATTGGTTTGGTAACTTGACCATTACCAGTTACTATAGCTCAGAAATTACATGTTCTTTCAGCTGGCAAGTAAGAGCAAAGCAAACACTGGGTTGCTTGTGTGTGTCAACGCCAGCATCAAAGAAGATGCCTAAATGAGAAGCAGATGGACATATCAAGGCTGTTAGAAAGAGCATCCTTGTTTACAGCCTGACCTGAATTTCCTGGGGGGTAGGCTGACACTGACCTCTCTGCTTGTTCTTGTTGTTCTGACTTTCAAGGACTTCGGAAAGTTCATCTTCAAAGCCACTGTTTTTCTTCTGCTGCTGAGTTCTCTCACTGGCACCTGTGTCAAGTAACAAAAAGTAGGGAAAGGCAACAGCCCCTCCTGTGTTTCAGAAAGCAGAGGTAGGAAAATAGTTCTGTGCCCTTTACAATTGTATGTATATTTTCTATAATGGGCAGATTTGTCAAAGGGGAGGTGTGAGAAGTGAGACTGGAAGATACACGAACCAACTGCAGTAACAAAGCCACCATCAAAAACATCATGGAAAGAAAAAGGTCTCTAAACAAACAGAGAAGCAGGGTTGCTAGGAAAACTAATATTGATGGAGGGCTAGGGAATAAGAGATGCTGAACTGCAGCACAGAGGCCAAAAAAAGACTTAACCAGTGGAGTATTGAAGGGTAAATATTGCCTCCTGACAAAAGCTGCCCACATACCTCTGTTGAGGTGAGAACTGAAAGCCTCTGTGCCCTGCAGCCTGGTTGTGGGGGCCCCTCTCCCCAGGACACAGGAAGAAGCAGCATTCATTCCCACTCTGGGAACAGCCTAGAGCTCCAAGACCCCAGACCTTACCCGCTGGGATTATGGATCCAGCTCAATGAAGGCAACACCCTGGAGAAAGGTGTCTGAAGGCAGCAGGAACTAGAGGCCAGAGTGCAGCTGCCTGGAAACCAGCACTCCCCAAGAAGCCCCATCCCAATGGGATCTGCAAGCCAAGCAAGCCCTGTCTAACCCAGCTCATGTTCTGCTTCTATACCTCAATGCGAAGGCAAGAGCCAGCACTGCCAGCCCAGTCCTCTCTAGCCTTACACTGGGCAGAGCTGGCTGGTGTGGGCTCTCCAGCCTGAGCAGGACCAGCTGCAGCCGGCACAGAAGAGATCAAATTAACATCTTTGCTTTTCCCTCGGGCTACATGACTCTCCCACCCCCGGTCACTGTGATCTGTAGAGTACAGCTTACGTTACACTGGGACAAAATGAAATGAAGGGCTCAAGCCAAGGAGAGAGTGGAGCAGGTTGCACCTCTGTAAAACATGACCCTTCATGTGGGCTCCATGCTATACAGCACAGCCTGACTGATAGCTGAGCACTCCCACACACAACCCTGGTGTGCCTGGGCAGCGGCATCCTAGCACATGGAAGAGGCTCAGGTTTCTTTATTCTGGATGATCAGATCACCCACGGAGCCTGCCTGAGGTCACTACACGGCTGGCACTTCCACCAGTGGCATTTGGGTAGTGACCAAACTACGGCTTTGGGAGCTGCATGGGGCTCTTTCCCAGTCTTGACTCCTTGAATTTTTCCCCTCCCTTCCCCTTGTTGCCTCTGTGGCTTCCCTGCTCTGAAAACAGTCTGGTGGCAATGTCTTCAGCCATCCCTGGCAGCCATGCCACACAGGAGCAGGGCCCAGGGATGCCCTGGCAAAGAAGGGATGCCTTGGCAAAGAAAAGCTGTCAGCTGGCTTACCCCAGACAGAAAGAGGAGGGAAGGCCAGGAGCTCCTCTCCCTGCAGCCTGGGGAGAGCCCTGTTGCAGCCTCAACCACATCACCTGGGTGGAGGAACCTGCACTCATTTTGAACTAGCCTTGCCTGGGACCTGCCCATCAGCTCTGGGGACCTTGGCACCTGAGAATAGGCCTTTTCCCCTTGCACATCCTTTCGCACAGCTCTGGGCTGCCGCTGCTGCTCCCACACTGACCTGCTGTGAGCAGCCTGCATTTCTCCAAAGAAATGTGCATTCAAGCTAAGGAGGCCAGCAGAAAAATCCCCGCTAGCTCAAGGATGTTCTCGCTGGGATCTTTCAGGTGCAAGTCCCACTTCACGTTCAGTGAGGCTTCCCTTCTGCCACACCTTGGTTTAGTGCTAGACTCTAGCTGCGCAAACAGTGAAGGTTTTCTTGCCTTTCATTCTCTTTCGGGAGCTGGTGGTTATTTTTTGAATTAGATTGCAGTATTTCCCTTTAGGGTTCTCCCACTCCAAAATGCCTATACTCTGCATCACCACCAATTCACACTGTCATTTAAATCATCAAAAGCAAAGCATATTGGAGTTATGATAAGCAAAATTCCTGCTCCCACTCACCCAATCTCTACTGGAAGTCCTGGAACTGTATCTCCTAAGACATACTACTATCATGTCAAATTAATGTTAAATAAGAAAAAACCAAACACCAAAACTGTGCAAGGGATTACAACAGATGAAGCCCCTCTTCCCAAATACCTATAGTGACACTGTACCTTGAGCAGCAATTTCCTGAAGTTCCTTCAATAAATTTTGGTGGCGAAGGATAGAAATGATTCGTTCATCTGCAACAGGGAGACTTGTACAGAAGGTGGTCAAAGGCAACCTCCCACCATCCCGAAGAAATGAAAAAGAACCCCAAAAACCAATTCCCTCTTCGTTTGCTGTTTTATCTCCCATGGTATAATTTGCTGCCACATCTCTAAACTGTGTGGTTAAGATAACAGGAAGGTCCCATGAAAACAAGGCAGCTTCATGTCAGCCAGCACTCCCCAGCCATGGTGCATGGCCTGGGCTGAGCAGCAGCTCTGTCCCCACCTCTGGGGCCTGGTGCAGCTCAGTGGCATGACCATGAGGAAGGTGAGTGTGGGGGACCCCTTGTCAGGTGCCAGATCTGCTCTTGCTGATACCCAGCATTAAATCTGAGACTTTACCTCCTCTGAGTGTTTCTAGGCAGTCCTCGCTGATTGGCAGGGGGTTTGGCTTCGATAAAGTATCAGAGATGACTTCTACAATGCACTTCATCACCTAGAAAGAGACAAAAATACAAATTAAAGCGCTGCTCTTTTGTATTTTTTTACTACATCTATTTTTACAAGCCTAAAATGAGGCAGATGATGGTACAGATCTTGCTTTTCTGGTTGAGTCAGAACTGAATGTTCAGTTCCTCTTCTACCTAACCCAGGAACAGAAGGTACCTCCTGAAACTGAGAAGTGAGCAAATGACACATGGCAATGTGAAGAGCTTCTTCAACATGACACACACTTCAGCTGGAGATCTCATGGCTCCAGCCCATCTCAGAGGCTGAGCATATCAGGAAATTAAATGAGATCTGGATATATACATAGAAAGCTCAAAATCATCCTCTTTCAAGTCAATATATCTCATAAAAGGTCTCAGTGGGAGGTTGTAGAGAGCAACAAGTCGTCATAGCTTTTCAATAGGTGACCTTGAAATCTTGCAAGCTATACAAGCTCTGAGAAGGGCACCATAGTTAGACTGCAGCCAGTCACAGAGGGCAAAGTGAAGCAAAAAGTACTTTCAAACAGGGATGAGAAATACTGCTCTCAAGCCCTAGAGAAGGACAAGACACTCTGGAGAAGTGTTTGACCTTGTGCTTGAGTGTTCAAGACATCTATTACAGACTGGAAGAACTCTACATGGAGGTGGGTTACCTGAAAGTAAGGAAATTCCTACTCTTCCCCTGGAAGCATTTGCAACTGCCTGAGGCAGCTTCCCAGACAGGATGAGCTCTGGGCCTGCCCTTTCCAGCAGCCCTTTTCTTTGGTGTAAAATGAGAAGCATTATTTATCTGGTTTGTTACCTATACTGGGATTGCAGGCCTAGCTCTTCACCCATGCAACTACAGCACTGCTGATCCCACAGGGATCACCCAATGCTGTATGTGTGGTAGGAGAATAAAGCCACAAGCACAAAGGCAAGATGGCACCTCTGGCAGGGGTGAGGGCATCCTTGCCACACCGAGACACACAGCCAGGACCCCTGCTGTGTGTTCATGGTAGACCCAAATGGTCGCACAGGAGGGAAAGCAGAATTCACTACAGTCTGGTGCCGGTTAGTAGTACAGTAATCAGGCTGCTTAGTTCAAAAGGATGACTATTTCTAAAGCAGCCTGGAAAGTATGCAGGGCTCACAAGTGCCTGTGGAAAAAGAGAGGATAAGTTGAAAAAAAGAACACAAGTAAGCCTTGGGGGCAAAAAAAATCACTCACTGAACCTCTTTCTCCTGTTGATTTCTGCAGGCAGCCCTAAGAGCCCTGATCTCCCTCACAAGGTGCCATTCTCAGGAGAGCAGAGCAGTGTGGCAGCAGTAGAAATTAAACACAACTCAGCAATTCCCAGTCATCTACAATGTTGCTCATTGAAGCAATTAGCTATATTCATTGACCAGCTGGAGTGGGAAAATTTTCACCCAGTGTAAGGAGAAAATTCTGCTTCTGCAGGTCATGCTGAGCTGTTTTAACTACTTACACAGTTTGAAGGTATTGCCTGCTGGAATAAAATTGTTACAGGAAAGATCTACTAAAAGGAAAGCAGGAAAATTTCCCTGGTATCATTCTCCTATACCGCAAGCAATCCATTAAGATTGATTTTAGATTACTTTGAGTCACTTCACTCTACCAATAAGTAGAAGAAACCCCAGATTCTGATACTTCGCTTCCCACATTTCCCAGCCTATGGAGCCAGTTACTGATGGATGCAGCTTCAAAACTTTCTCAGCATGAGAAATAAGAGTCTAGTCCAATGAAATGTTCTATACAAGCTTTTTGAAGACTGCTGAGCCTATTTAAGGTCTTTGTCTGAACACAAAGAAACACATCAGTCACCAGAGCAATATGGCCAAATCTGAGGAGGAATTTTGTAACATAATGAAAGGAAGAGTGCAGTCATTACACAACTCTCCTGGACGTTTTATAAGAACAGAGTGAGGCTTCACAAGGTCATGAAATAACAGGCTGCATCAGCACATGGAGGAGATCCTTTCCAAATGAATGCAATTAATCCAGTGCAGGAACTCAGATTGGAAATTTGCCATAGCTATCCTCTAACCATGAGCATGTAACTAGATCCTTAAGAGCTGGTCATGCTGTCCCTAAACAGAAATCTCCAAAGGATCATGTCCTTACAAAGACAGACTTTGCCACATTTGAGTTCAGCTATGCTAAGGACCTTCTGAAATGCATGCTTGAAAGTGGGAAATGGTGTCCTTTGAGCAGAAGAGTGGACAAATACCAGAGATACTGTAAATGTTTTGGTTATGTTCAGCTCCCCATGGAAAGCCCTTTGTGCAAGGGAGGTAGAATGAGCTGCCCAGGAAAGGCCTGTGTATGCTGACTAGCCACTGCAGTAGCCACTGCATTTGTGGGTACACTGAGCTACCCACAAATGCTGGTGGCACAGAGCATGTGGCACATGAGCTGGTGGCACAGGTGTGTAGGAAAAACCGCAGTGCTCACTCCTGTACCCATGTGATGATATCCCTGCCCTGATCTGTCGCAGAAGACCAGGACTTCCTTCACTGAAATGCTGTGTCTCAGGGGATGGTGAAGGCAGAAAAGCCCCAGTGGCTCCTTCTAGTTGCAGCAAATTCAAAAGAAAGGTGTGGTCTGATTTTGTTCTCAGCTAGAGCCTGTGTCAGTGTAGTACCCAGGGAGGGGACAAGCTCAGGAAAGAATCCTTCCTTGATGGAAGCACTTGCATGGAGCTGCACCAGTTTCCACAAAAATGCCATGTTTTACACATAGAACATCCTGGGGAATAGATTTCACAGAGAAAATTGTGAAATTCATGGATTGTCCCAAAGATGCCCAAAGAGCATCCCACTCTGGCATGGCCAGTTGAAAGGGCAAGTGCCTGCCCTGAGTCCCCTTTCTCAGGTAGTAGCACACAGCCTGAAGCAGGAACCCAGTGGCTTACAGGTCATGGCTCAGCTTCAGCCAGGGCTAAGCAGGCTAAAACTCTTAACAAAGCTCTCCAGGCCCAGGCACATCTGACAGGAGACAGAGGGGCATTGCTCATGACACTTGCACTGTAGGTAATGAGCAGAGACACTGTACAATGGAGCCCGTGGCTGAGACTGACATGATTGTTCCCTTCCCTACTGCTGCTGGGGGAAAAACATGATGTGTCTAGAAGTTCTCATGAAACAAAACAGTTCAAGGAGTAAGGGGGAAATAGCTGGAATTTCCTTTCTGGACATTAATTTATACTAAATTAGAAGTTGTAGAATTCTTAATTTGAGCAGCTAAAGGAGATCAGCTCATCTGAAAGACTATAGGTATAATAATATTAGGGGGGGGAGGAGTGAGGGTGTGCTTGTCACATCTCAACACAGGCAAACACACCTATGTAAGCATTTAGGTGCCAAACGCCCATTGGGAGCACACACACTTGTGAACTGCAGCTATGAAAGACAGAGACGTATGATACAGATGTATGTATGGAAGCCTATAAAAGAAGGCTGGAGAGGTCAGCCAAGTCCCACACTGCTAGTCGCTGCCCAGAGAGGCTGAGCAGTAGCTGAGGATGGATTAGCAATCTGAGAGTAGTCAGTTGCCTATTCTTCAGGAACATGCATGTTTAAGTAACACACCACACACATACAAACTCAGATATATATGCTCCCCCAAACACACACAGTTCCAGCAATGCCCGTTCCTGAATCACATCTCCCCCCACTCTCCCCTGAGTCACCTCCTGTTAGGAGCTTTGAAAAGCTGAAAGTAGGAGGACTAGGGAGGGTTATACCCAACCTTCATCCCCAGCCTCCTCATTTCTCAGTTTGTTGATCCCTTTGGTACATCCTGAGGGGCTTTTCTCCTGCCCAGGTGCCCAGAAGTGGATGTACAAAGGGTAAATCCTGGTAAGAAGGGAGTGGGGATGGATCCTGCTGTGAGGATCTCATGCAAATCCCTGTCACTTCCTACAGGGTAGTTCAGCAGAAGCCCAAAACCAACCAGGTTAAGCATTATATCCTCTATCTTAACTCATCCCTTCCACTACAGGCCCATCCTTACCTTAGTGTCGCCTTTATTCATGTCGTTTGTCACAGGAAGGGAGATGGCTGTAAGGCAAGGGGAGGGAAAAAAAAGAGAGCTTGTTATTCACCTCTGGGAGACAAGCAGAGAAGTCACATCCTGCTGAAAAATGGGAGTGGAAAAGAGGGGAATCTCTCTCTGGTATAAGTAGTCCCTGGGTGTAGCAGCTGGATGTCTGTGTTGTACAGCCTTCCCTGGGGAGAGGAGTACCCCAGCAGGGTACAGCCTTTAACCCCAGCTCACCCACCACTACTGACCCATTTCCCTATTGATTGAGTTAGGGTCAGCACTCACATGATGGTCCTGGCAGGAAAAGCCACAGAGACCACTGAGCCCTTGGGGTCATGCTGCCCCCCATTTTGGATCTGTGCCAGCAGCCCAAAGGGCACAAGTCAGGGTCACCATACAACACTTGCCAAATTCCCAAAAGCAGAAAAGAGAGCATTTATCTTCAGAATTAGGACATGCATCTGCCGATGGAAATGATTTATCAGCAAAACCGAGTCTCTCTGGATGTCTGATCTGTCATTCCTCTGAACACTTGATGAGCCAGGAGATAACTCAAAGCAACCACCGCAGCACGCTGGCAGCAGAGCAGCGCAGATTAACAAGGTCCCTCTTACTCTCACAACACACACACGTCCCTTTGCGGCCACCGGGTGTCAGCCTGCACTCCACAACTCCAGCATCCAGACTCAGCCTGTTGTTAGTACACAGCCACTACACCTGGCAGCCGAAAAGAGTTACAACAGGGTGATAATTGCTCACCTTTAAGTGATGCCATACGCCATTAAGTGAACGGTGCCAGCAACCCGCCCCTTCAGTTCCTGAGCTTGTCCTGGAGCTGCCAGAACTGGATTCATAACCACAGACTGGTTTGGGTTGGAAGGAACCTTAAAGATCATCCAGCTCCAACCCCGCTGACGCTGAACACCAGAGAACAGTTTTAATTCATCTGAAAAAAGCGGGAAATGGCTCTGCTGCTCGGACGAGCACATGCTCTGCCGGAGGAGCTGCCTCGGGGAGAACTTGGAGCTTTAAAGCCTCAGTCATTGATTCTGTTCCCCCATGAACTGCCTGGTGGTTTTCTTCTCATAAGAG